>ML799884.1:207492-264003 GCA_009831015.1 Picea engelmannii | reverse complement strand
TGATTCCAAATGAAAATGTCTCCTTGGTATATATAGGAGACTAGGAGGTATAATTACAACTAATGGACTAAAGCCGACATAAATAAAATAACATTACTAATGTAATATGCCCCAATTAAGGGGTAATGAACCATTATTTAGGGATTAACATGCCCCTCCCCTTGAGACAAGTGTTGTCCACAATGCTTGATTAACTCTGGATGCTTTTGTATAAAAGACACATCTTCCCAAGTGGAATCTCCAGCTGGTAGTTTCATCCATTTAATGAGATACTCTGAAATGGATCTATTTCTCGGCTGGAGAATTCTTGTGTTATTGATGGCTTCAGGATCCAATATGATTTTTCCTTCCTTTTCAAGTTATGGAAATATAGTTTGAACTAGGATCTTGTCACCTATAACCTTCTTTAAGCATGAAACATGGAAAACTGGGTGTACTTGTGAAGGTGCATGCAACTCCAATTTGTATGCCATAGTACCAATCTTTTGCAACACATTATAAGGGCCATAGTAATTTTGTGATAATTTATTATCCTTCTTGTATTGCTTGAGGGACATATGTTTGTATGGTTGTAGTCTTAAAAACACCCAATCTCCTACTTCAAAACTTCTTTCACTACGATGTTGATCTGCTTGTTGTTTCATACGATTCTGTGCCATGGTTAGGTTGTCCTTTAATATTTGGAGAACTTGTTGTTGATGCTCGATGTGATCTTCCATTGCTTGAACCTTAGATTTTTCTTTTAGAGAAGAAGTGATGGAAGGAGGGTGGTATCCATAGAGTGCCATAAATGGTGTCATTTTTGTTGCAGTATGAAAGGAAGTGTTATACCACCATTCTACCAAGGGTAACCATTTGAACCATTGTGTTTGTTTATCAGAGACAAAGCAACGCAGGTAGCCTTCTAGACATTTGTTCACTATCTCAGTTTGTCCATCAAATTGAGGATGATAGGATGAGCTATGAGCCAATTGAGTACCCAAACAAGAAAATAATTCTGGCCAAAAATGTCCAGTGAAGATGGGATCTCTGTCACTTACAATAACCTTTGGGCTTCCATGTAGCTTTTGAACTGTCTCCATGAATGCAGTGGCAACTCTACTGGATTTGAAGGGATGAGAAAGTGCATAAAAGTGTGCATACTTGGTCAGTCTATCAACAATCACCATGATGACACTCTTTCCTTCAGACTTCAGCAACCCTGTGATGAAATCCATGGAAACCTCCTCCCAACGCTGACTTGGGATGGCTAATGGTTGTAAAAGACCCGGGGTCTTAATTGTTTCCACCTTATTTTGTTGGAAAACCAAACATTCTGCCACAAACCTTTGAACGTTAGTTTTAAGGCCATCCCAAAAAAATTCCTTCTTGACCCAATGGTAGGTTTTCAAAAATCCTGAGTGCCCTCCTACTGGAGAGGTGTGCACTTCCAATAGTACCTTTTGTTTGAGTTGGGAGTTATTACATAAATATAAGCAATCTTTGTACCATAGTGAATCATTTTTCCATGTAAATGTATCTGATGCACTGGAATCCTGCTGCAACCTTTGAATGAGAGTCCGCACTTTTTCGTCATTCTTCCATTCATCCCTTGCTTCTATTATCCAATCAGGTTGGATGATCGAGATATCACAGAGAAAGGCCTCAACATCTTCATCCTTTCTTGAGAGTGAATCTTCCACAACATTTTGCTTCCCTTTTTTATAGATGATTTCAAAATCATAACCCAATATCTTGGTTACCCATTTTTGTTGTTCTTCTGAAGATAGTCTTTGTTCCAAGAAGTATTTAAGACTATCATGATCTGTTTTGACCTTGAAGTGCCTACCTATTAGGTAAGGATTCCATTTCTTCAATGCATGTAGTATTTCCATCATTTCCTTCTCATAAATGGGTTTGTGTAAGTCCTTTCCCTTGAGTGGTCGACTTTAAAAATCCAGGGGCCTTCCTTCTTGCATTAGGACAACACCAATTCAATTTCCCGAGGCATCACATTCCACAAAATAGGTTTTTGTGAATGTTATCGGACAAATTGGTAGGTGCGGACACTAACAGATCTCCCTAGATCCACCTAGATCTAGAACAAAACAGGACAGGACACAACTCTTTCCCTAAGTTGTAGTCATTGAATCTACTAAAGAGAAGGAATAAGTGACATACCTTGATATCGCTTCCTTAGGTCTCTGTTGTTCCCGCTTCACTCCGATGCTCTTGTGACGTTAGGTCCAAGACAACACAAACTAGCCAAAGTGAAGATAACAAAGTATATTCAATGTCAACTTATGCATATGATCAAGGAGTTATGCTATAAAATAAGAGTGATTTTATGGGAAAGGGACATGCCACTGTATTATATTAAATGAAAGTAGAAGATACAACCTGATCGCCTTGATGTCACAAGCTTCCTTTCAGTGACCCTTGGTTCCAACACACACACTTTCTTTTCTCTAGCATGAAGAAGATCCGATTCCTCTTGATAGACCAAATATAGTCTTCAAGCTTCTGTCCAAGCAGGGTTCTTCACACAATTCTTTCACCAATTATTCATTCAATCTTGCTTAACATTTTCCATGAGAAACCTTTCAATATATAGGAGAAGGAGAGATGGTTAAATGGATGAGGATGATCCCACCAAATCTGAGAAGTTAGTAGAATGACAACCATGCAAATGCCAACTCATTTTCTAGAAGATCCCCTTCTAGAACCTTCGGGACCTCTTCTCCTTTCCAAGCTTAAAAACATGTTCGCACCTTATCTATAGAGCAGACTGTGAACAATTCACACCCTAAGTGTGGGTGGCCTGCGAGAATGAAGGATTCTCACACCCTATACCATAGGCAGCCTGCAAACTCATCTTAGAAATATGTTTTTGGAAGAAGACAGGAGCCACTTTTCTCAGGCAAAAATTCCTTGTTGGGATCCTGAATACATCACTGTTGAGACATCACCAGAGTGACCAAAATCATGTGTAACAGAATGCCCCAAAAATTAAGAGGCCAAAATATTTGATAGCCGAAATACTTTGTAAACTGCGTGTGTGTGTCAGAAACCAGGAGCGCACCTAATCGAAAACCTATAAACAACCAAGCATCTGCAGAATATAATACCAGTTCTGAGGTAGGCATTCCCATACTCATATCACAAATGAATGAAATCATAAGTGTAGGTCATGGCCACCAATCATACACCATGGATCCATGCCGTCAAAATGCTGCATAGCCACCATGAATACACTGTGGATCTATGCAAAAAGACTTGAATAATGACATATCCATGAGACATACAAAGTGGATCTATGTGACGATACAAATCATACATACTCCATCGCAGCCTCAATAAAAAATATGAGACCCAGGGTCTTCAATCCTGTCACCTGAAAGTACGAATCTAGCCATGTGATTACATTTGTTGAAGTTGAACATGGTAGAAACCACTTGATTACCAGTCATTGACGAAAACCGTTAACAAGTACGAGGGAAATCACCATTGATGTCGATGACTCCCAAGGTACCGAATTACAATCCGAATGAATGCGAATGAATGAGCTGAAGTCGAGCACTCGACAGAATCTCTCGATTAGGGATCAATGATGTAAAACCCTTGTCGAAAGCGAAGAGACCTGCCATTAAGGCATGCAGGTTCCAAGGTACTAAATGATTTCTAAGTCTTATTTCCAGATAATGAGTTGGAGTCGATGGAACAAGACTCGTCATAGGAGGGCCTTGATGTATCCCCCATCAATGAAATGAAATAAGTAACAGATTTTGAGGGTGAAACAGAGTATGAATACAGGTTGAAACAGACACAAGGAAGGCCGACATAGTAATAATGGACAACTGCAGATGACCGACACGACCAAGGACTTGGCAAAATTGAATCAAAGACGACCCAAGATACGACCTTGGAGCAAGTCGAACGAGAGACAAATGGATTTCCCAACCCGGATTCAAACAATGAATAGGGGGTGTCATGTTCAAGAGCGACGCTTACTGCCATTAATATGAATACGAAAACACATCCCTTTCCCAAAATTCCCCCCACCATTTCTGGCGAGTACCTCTTTATTTTTACGCAAGCTTGAGGAGGATAACATATGCTTGTTGATGTAAGCCCATTCTTTGGATGAGTCCCTCAGAGTATATTTAACGAACCCTAGGAATGAGTGGTTCGGTCCCATTACGGGTCTGTCGATGTTTGTTTAACGAGTCCAAGGATAGAAAACTCGAGAGTTTTTCATGTTTTGAGAGTCTGAAAAACACTTAAAGAGAACTCTCCCAGTTCCTTTTTCGTAAATAAGTCCGACGAGACTGAAAAAGTGATAAATTATCGCCCGTCAAATGTTTTCTTCAGATACTTTAACAAGCATGAAGAGAACGAGATCGCTCAACAATCTTTTCATTTTTATGGAGCGTGAAAAGAGATTAAAGGATACTCCTCTAGGGTCATTGTTTTTGTGTTACCATATGAGTACGAAAAGATGGGACAAAGTATACTCGGTTACGTTCTCATATATTTTTGAGTGCGAGAACGAATGAAGACTGAGCTCGAGGTTTTTCTAAAAACCCTAAAAAGTAGTCGTACATGCGAAAAAAAGAAAAAACACATGTACTCCTTCGTTTTGGACTTCAAAGTTGCTACATCTGCAAAAATCCATACTCATAGGACTATTAGGGCATTAGGTTTTATAGACAAGAAAATATAAAAAATCAACAAAAGTGGTAAAAAATGAATAAATATGGGTAAAAAGGGTTTTTACCGTTTCATTGTGATTTTGCCAAAAAATTTGCCCAACACACCTCATATTCCCCCAAAATTATTTGTTTGATCACGGGAGGCACAAGCGATCATTTGGCGATCTGTTTTGGCCAACGAGGTAAGCTCTTGATCCTTTAACTTTTCCATGGTTTAGTTTTAGTTTTTATTGGCAATTTTTAGGGTTTTGGGTTCATTTTAGGGCCACACCATGCACTCAAGCATTCTCGCAGGTGGGCCTTGTGGGACCTGCGAGAATCTAGGATTCTTGCAGGTGGCCCTTAGGGCATCTGCGAGAATCTCGCATTGTGCTAAAGGGGCACCTGCGGGGGATGAAAAATGGATTTTAAAGTTGACTTTTGCCAAATAAAAATTATGCCAAAGTTTGAAACAAGCTACTGACCCTTCTCTCATGGCTCTTGTGCAGGTGTTTGACCATCACAATGCTGGAGTGGTGAGAAAGAGAACATGAGGAGGAGGATTCCATTGTTGGGAATGACCCGGGTACTGTCACTGCCCTTTGGGACTGTGGGCTCTTGAAATTCTTTAGGATTCTGGGCATGAGGGCCTAACTCAGATTGTTGGAATACCTGGTTCATATGTGGGACATGGACCAATAGTTGTTTCATGTGGGAGTCCACACGTTGACCCTAGGTATCGAGGATATCTATTTTCTAACAGGGTTATCATGACGTGGGTACCATGCTAGCTTGACCGGTGGCCGAGGCGGAAGACTCCCTATGAGTGAGTATTGTCGCCAGTATTGTGTTCTTGAGGTAGAAAGAAGCAAGGGAAAGGTTGCTATTTGGGGGGTCCAAGACTTGACTCTGCGAACCATATTGTTCATGATAGCACACATGGATGGGAGCGTGGCTCCACACATGGCTTTCCAGAGCTACTTCAAATATGCCATAGAGTGTACAGAGCCTCGAGTCTTCACCTAGTCGGATGCAGTTCTCCGTAGTATGAAGAGGAAATTGACGAAGTGCAGGAGGGGCAACTTGAAGAAGTTTGGGTACAGATCACTTTTGGTGTCCTTCTTCCTTGAGAGGGTTCCACTGCTGAGACTACAGGTTGATTGGGGTTTACCGACCCCACAGGATTCGAGGATGCTGAGGTGGTAAAACCTTATGGCTCGAAACGTAGCAGGGCCGATCATTAAGTACAATGATTCATTTTTCGACTGGTTGTGGCCCCAGATGCTGATGATTGACGACTACGCATACGCTGGTTTGGATTTTTGAGGGGATCCGGATTTGGCCCTGCCTGAGGATGCTCAGTGGGGTGATTTGTGTAAGAAGTACACATTTTGTTCTTTTTAAATATTTTTGTAATTTCTATCATATGAAATGTTTTTGTATTTATCCAAGAACTAACCAAAAAATCTCTTTTTGATGATGCAGACGTGGGGCCATATCGACCTCCAGGAATGTCTCTATTCAGCAGTGAGGAGAGGCACCTCCAATGGCGAGATGGGATGCCGAAGACTACAAGGCAGTGGAGCAGAACTTGAAGGGGTTGGCTGCTAACATCCTGGATATGGCTATTGGGGAGATCCCTAGACATTACCAACGCCATATTGTGGGTGTGTCCAAGTCTTTCAGTCAACTGCTTCGTAGGGTATCCCGAGCAGTTGTGTGTTATCGTGAGCATCATCCATGATGCTATTTTGTAGAAGCCATGGGCTTCATATTTTTGAGATTTTGGTCCTTGGACAAAAACTTTTTGTAAGAACTTTTGATCGTTATATACATATATATGGCTTCTACCGGCTTATCTTCTGTTGTGTTATACATGTAATGTATGATTGGTTTATAAATGGTCCAAATGTCTATCTAACACATAGTTAGCTAATGCATTAGTCAATGTATTTAGACATATAGGAATGTGCTGATACTCAATATAATTAAAATAATGTTCCAAGAGGCGGATTCATAAATATACCCGTAATAAAGTAGGGCTTCAAATAGCATAGACATTACTTAGCTGTAGTACTACTAGCTGCAAATCGAGTCGTATAACCAGGTGGCAGATACCAAGTGAAATAGCATCGATCAACAATTCGATGACGACACTATATTCTGCAATATTATTGGTCGCACAACCAAAGCACACACCTCGCAGATTGATAAGTTTGTTTGTAGGTTCGTAAATTGCCCATGCAGCAGAAGCAAGGTTCTGAGTACTACGGCTAGCGCCATCGGCGAATCCAATGTGGGGCAGTGAAGACTCCGACATTTGGAAACCAAACACAATGTAACATAAACAGTCGAGGGCAGAGATGAAATAACGAAAAAGCATACTACAGTAACACACAAAGAGTATGATACAATAAAATACAAGCACTCATGCACACGTGATCTTAGGCATAGTACTTCTTTAAGTACAACCCATTTCTGGGTTCACTTAAGGGGATACCATTGTAGTCTACTAGCTCGTAAGCTCCTTTCTCCAAAACTCGTCTGACGATATAAGAACCTCGCCACATAGCTTCAAATTTTTCAGCTCCTAGCATATCCCAATCTTGTTTGTATAGAAGAACCCGATCACCTTCGGAGAAAATGCGTGGCCTGACATGTTTATTGTATTGGGCTTTGACGTGTTTCTTCTGGGATTCTATAACTAGGGTGGCATCGTGACGGGTTTCATCTAATTGCATAAGATACAACTGATGTTCTTCTTCGGCATAAGTGTTTGGGAGAAGTTTGATGGCTAGTTTTAGGGAGGGTATCTCACATTGAATTGGAAAGATGGCTTCTATACCATAAACTAACTGGAATGGTGTAAACCCGGTAGAAAACTTAACGGATGTCCGGTAAGCCCACAATGCTGAAAAAAACATCATGTGCCAACTTGTTTTGTGAATCCCTATCATTCATCGAAGCATGGTAATGAGGACCTTGTTTATTACTTCAACTTGGCCGTTGGCTTGTGGGCAATAGGGTGTTGAGTTTTCATGGCGAAGACCCAAGTTTTCAGTGAGTTCGGACATCATGAAGTTTCTAAAGTGGCTACCGTGATCAGTAAAAATAGCCTGAGGAACACCAAAATGAGCTATGATGTGATTGAATATGAATAATGCTGCTGTCTTTCCACTATTGTCGAATGTTGGCATCGCCTCGACCCATTTTGTAAAATAATCTACGGCTAGAATAATGTATCCATGCCCCCCGACCGAGTGAGGGTGACATGTCATGAAATCAATACCCCATTTCACAAAAGGACCAATGGAGACCACAGGGTGTGATCGTATTTTATTGTTGTAAGTCTGGCAAGCATGACATTTTTGGACAACGATTATACAATCATTGAATAAAGAGGGCCAAAAATACCCTGCTCATAAGATCTTCTGGGCAGTAGCATACCCAGACATGTGACCACCACAAGCTCCAGAATGGTAGTCATTTAGGGCTTTCTCGGCTTCGTCAAAAGTGAGGCAGCGTCGGAAAACAGAGTCAATCCCACGACGATAAAGAGTATCACCGAGGATAATATACTGATGGGCTTGGTAGCATATGTGACGACGGTCAGTGCTAGACAAATCAAGCTGGAAAGTCTGGGTCTGGAGATATATGATGATATCTTCGTACCAAAGGTCATCAGAACTAATCAGGAAAATGGATTCATCGGGTAATGAATCAACTGTTACATTTTCCATCTCAGAGCAGGGAAGGTCATATATCAACTCGACAAACACCAAGAATTTCTTGGACTTAGTGAGTTCGAATTCTAAGTCAAACTCCTGGAGTATTACGACCCATTTGGAGAATTTTCCCCCTAGCAATTGGCATGTAAGAATGTGCTGCATAGGGTTGCAGTTAGAAATTACCGTAGTCTTGCGAGAGAGGATATAGTGCCGGAACATTGGACAGCTTGGATGGCTGCCAAGGCCAGTTTATCAACATGTAAATACTTGGTTTCAGTAGTTGTGAGACTCCGAATCATGTAATAAATGACATGTTTGTCATGAGAATCATCCTCCTGGACGAGAACCATAGCGATGGTATAGTCCGAGGCTGCGAGGTAAAGGAAATAATCGCGGCTATAATCAGGTGGGGAGAGTAGTGGGGTACGTGTCAAAGACAGTTTCAAGGCTTCAAAAGCATTGTTGGCAGTGGTATCTCATATGAACTCATAACCTTTCTTGAGCAGTCGCGTAAATCCAAGGGTTAGCTCGGCATAGTTTGGGATGAAACGATGAAGAAAGTTTTCCTTCTCTTGCAAACTTTGTAACTGGCGAAGCGAGGAAGGAGGAGGGAGATTGAGAATTACCTCGACCTTCAAAGGATCTACCCTGATCCCTTGACGTGAAACAATAAATCCTATAATTCGGCCGGATTCTACGCAAAAAACACATTTGTGGGGATTCAATCGTATATGGTAAAACCGACATCGAAGGAAAATGGCATGGAGGTGTATTGGATGATCTACACGGTGCATGAAATGAGTGAGTAAGTCATCGAGATATGGCTGCACAATGTGCTTTATGTCATGAAAGGCGTAAGACATAGCACGTTGAAAAGTTGCACCGACATTCTTTAAACCGAATGGGAGTTTCCGATAGGCGAAAGTGCCCCAAGGACAAATAAAAGTGGTCTTGTGTTGGTCCGCTGGTACAATATTGATTTGATTATATCTGGAGAAACCATCCATCAGAGAGAAGATTTCTCTTCCGGTGCAATCGTCGACGATCTGGTCAACGAAGGGGGTAAAAAAGTTGTCTTTAGGACAAGCTTTGTTAATGTCCCTATAATCAACACACACACGGATTGTGCCATGTTTCTTGTCGATGGGAACAAGATTGGAAACCCAATCAGTTAGAGCCACCAAGTAAATGAAGCCACCCTTAAGAAGTTTCTCAACTTCAAGTTTGATAGTGACTGCTTTACGTGGGTGGACCGAACGAAGTTGTTGCCGGACGAGTTTAGCGTCCGGGTATGTCTTAATCTCATGTATCACAATGTCGAGCTCAATACCCGACATTTCTTCATAGCTCCAGGCGAAGATGTCATGAAATTATTGGAACAGAGACTTGTAGGTGACAACTTCGTCATGGGGACACGAAGCTTCGATATGCACATTTTCGACAATTCCAGGTTTTATGGATATGTCAAGGGGGATGGTGGGTGAGATATTACTTAAGTTACCTTTGTAGAACAGATCATGTGTAGACTCGGGAACGGTAGAAATGACGACAACAGTCGACGGGGTTGAGATCCGTTGGTAACCCTCGATGGTGTGTTGTTCCAAGAAGAGAATGGAACAATGATGTCCATTGTACCAAGGGGTGTCTTCCATGGACATAAAAAACATAATCATCTCGTCCGTGGGAAAAATGACGCGGAATGGATCTGGAGATAAATTACCAAGAGAGGGGGTATAAAGGGTTGCCGATTGAATAGCTTGATAAGCGGATTCAACCAGACTCAATGACATTTAGTTTCCATAATGAAGATGATCGCCGGGGTTGGGTACCATCCATGGGTCGTAAGACATAAGGGTCTCGTGAATAGAGGTGGAGATCATGTTGATCGAGGCGACAAACGGATGTGGAGCATCGGGTGGGGGGATGGGGAAAGTTCCCATCAATGAGGAATATTTAAGAAGACCCACATTGACATTCTCATATCCCCGGGGGAGGGGGGGTTGCGATGAACGGTACGTTGCCGGTATGTGTATTGGGGTGGAAGAAGGCCAATTGGTCGATGGTCACTACTTTTCCTTGATGTGGGAAACACATGACACAAAAAATAGTCGACACAACTGCACGCATGGAATCAATCCAACTACGACCAAGTAGAAGGTTGTAATCGAGAGGAGCGTCAAAGACCTCAACTTCAACTTGGATTGTTTTGCCTTCTAACATAATAGGCAACGAAGGGAGAACATCGTAAGGCTTAAAACCAGATCCATTGAAGGCTTTGAGCATGTTGTGGGATTTAGTCAAAGGAGGAGAGTTGATGGCTTTCCAGCAGGTAATAGACATGACACAAGTCGAGGCACCCTCATCAATTACCATTCTACAAATGTTTTTTTCGGAGACAATAACTTGTATTTGGAATGCAAGTTGAGGGGGTAACCTTGGAATGTGATCTTCCAAGTCAAAAATTATTAAATTCGTATCCGTAGGGTCGATTCCACCAATAGCTTTCAACAATGCCTTCTGTTGTATAGGGAAACTCTGAAGGACTTCAAGGGCTTACATCGCGGATGTTACTTGGGCCAGATCTTCGATAATACTATAGTTTTGGGAAACACATGCATGAGGATTGAAAGCTGATTTTCGAACAACATGCTTTGGAGGAGGGCAAAGAATTGTATCTAGGTTCAGTCGTTCGAGATGAAGAGGACCATTTGTAGGTGGAGTCGTGGGAGATGGTTGGACCAACAAAGGAGGTATCACATCAACCTTCTCTTTGGAGGAAGAATAATCTTTGGCTCGAGTGGTAAGTGTGATTTCATTCTTCTTGGAATCACCAATACACATTAAGACATAAGATGTATTGGAGGGGGAAGGTTGGTCATGAATGACCAATAGGGCCTATTGTTGAGACGGGAAGGGTTGTGGCAAAATGGTCAGAGTGGGGGGTTTTGTGGTCCCTTGAAGGAACTTAGTAACCTCATCTCGTCGTGGACAATCCTTAGTGTAGTGATCATCACCGCAGATAAGACAAGGGTATCTAGGTTTGCGCCTATACCTATCGTCAACAGGTGGTGTTTTAGTTTTCTCAGTTTGCGAATTATTTTTGTCCTCCTTATTCTTACCCTTTCCTTTTCTGGATTTGTTTTTGCCAGCGGGGGGTAGATTGAACAAAACTTACCTCAGAAGTCTTGCCGGTGGGTAGGGTAGGAGACAGAGCATTTTGAAAATTAGAAGAAATGGGTTTGGGGGTGTTCCTAGAAGTTTGGACGGAATGAGGTTGGGCATGGAAAGTGCCAATCACACCGTCGGATGCATGGGAAGCAACAGGGGTAGTTGAAGTAGCAGAAGTAGAAGGACGAGACACATTAGGGAGTAAGTTGTAAAGAGTACCCGTTTGTGAGTAAACAAGGTCTAGGTATTAGGCACGACTGATTTCCTGTTCTTCGGTGACCACTCCACCCATGTAAATGTCACGACTGATTTTGTGAACCACTCTGCCAGCAACTGATCGAGTTGTTCGAGTTTGATGAGACATCGTCTCCGTCGCCACTCATGAATGTGATCAGAAATATGAGTGGCCTTAGTTTGTTTGAAAGAACTCAAAATCTTGGTTCCCGTTTTGTAGCGAATTGGTAACTGGTAGTGGGTGAGGAAAGCCATAGCAAGGGTGTTGAAGTCGGTGAAGAAGCCTCGTGGTAATTCTATATACCACTTTGCGGCAGAACCTGTGAGGGTTCACTGAAAAAGGCATAAGCGGATAGAGTCATCCATCAAGGAGTTGGATGAGCACCAAAGGTGAAAAGTCATTACATGATTGTTCGGGTCCTCTGCTGGCTTACCATCGAATTTGGGTATATCGGATGGTAGTTTGGCTGGTATGGAGGGCCATTGAGGAGAGTGACAGATCAGATCATTTAAAATTCTTGACAGATCTGGGAGGTCCAGGGTGGCTAAGAAAGGTAACTGTCTATTCACATGCGAGTACTGGTAACATTGGGGGGGAAGTCCCATCGGTAAACTAGTGGGACCATAAGCAGTTTGCATATAATGTGAAGATCTGGGAAGATTCGGTTGTTGGTGTGGAAGCAAGTAATTCATAGGGTTGTACCCTTGAACAGGGGCATGGGGTGGAGCATTCAAGCCATAAATAGATTAGACGTACCTGGATAGGGTTGGCTTGTAGTAGGGGGTATGACGGGGCTACCATGAGGTGGTTTCCCCCCCGTAGAGTGAGGATTATGTTGTATAAGATGATTCCAATACTGGGCCAAGGATGGAGGTATGTTTTTTCCATAGGGTGGGTTCGGTGGGGGTTTCCCCCCAATCGGGGGTTGCGTCCCGGTTGGGATTTGTCCTGCAAAAGGGGGTTGAGTTTGGCCTCGGTGAAATTGTCCACCAACAAGAATCTAGTAATTCGGTGTGAACGATGGAATGGTGCCACTAGGATCAGTGCCTCTGATAGAGGATGGAAGAGGTCCTATGAAAGGGGGTGGAGGAAGTGTCATAATGAAACTGGGAAGATGGATCCCAAAAGGAGTGGAACCGCTAGGAGTCCCGGATGAGATTTGTGTAGGAGCGAGAATAGAAGCATTCAACGCATGATATCTGAGTGGAAGTGGTAGGGTGTTTTTGGGCGAAAGAGGTGTGCTAATGGGGGCTTGGCCAGCTGTTGTAATTCTGGTATGAGGATTCGTAGTATCTGGGACCATTGTGTAATGGACCGTTTGTAGAGGGAGAGTCAAGATGTGGTCAATTGGCGAGGTGTTTGTACCAGGGAAATAATAGGCAGTAGTAAAAGGTACCGTGACTGGATCATATGTTTCGGGTAGCTTAGGTGTGACAGTGATATCAATGCCTGCTCTTGAGCCAAAGAGATCCCATCTAAAAATGCCAGTAGTCCAAAAAGGATCTTGACCCTCAGGTTCTATGAAAGGTCCGATTGGTGATCCAGAAGACTGAACAACTAGATCTCCGGAAGAATTCACTCGAACAATATGTCTCTTAGAGTCGGTAGGAAGTCAGAAGTCCTCTCGAGAATTAGTAAGTCAGAACCGTTCTAAAGAGTTAGTTCTTTCCACTTGTGGAGTGGGGACGTCTTAGATTTCACTTTGTTGAGGAGAGCCCTCCAGTGGGTTGGTAGGCAAGGGTTGAGAACCTTCCAGATCTTCTGGGGGTAGGCCTTGCATTCTACGTGAATGACGTGGAGGGTCAATTGTGATCGAGTTGGAATCTTACAAAAGAAATTCTATGGCCAACTTGGGTAAACAAACAACATGTGCTAGTAAAATCTAAGAAGCAAAACCAGATAAACAAGACCTTCCCATTCCGAAGTCACTAGTTGGTGATGAAATCCAACGTCGCGATGGTGAGACAAGAAGGGGCCGATCTGGGGTGGAAAAGTTATGTTGACGACCTCCTTAACGGACTTACACCTTGGTGCAAGCTCCCACACATAATCATGGGTATACCCTCCAAGGAGCCCGAGTGAGTTTGGCCAACGTCGATTCTAGGTACCATGAAGACTTACCCCTTCACAATCACCTTGTGTAAGACCCTGAGAAGATAGGCTACTAAGGTTACCACCAACAACAATGATGCCTGGGGGAACAGTCGGTAGCCCGATCCACATGCAAGGGCAGGGTATCTAGCCCAAAATCAGCTTGAAAGGATTCCACTCATCATTGTGGGTATACCTTCAATTGACCCCCATAATACGTGCAATCTCTACATCAATATCAACAAAGCAGGGTGAGTAACTCTGTTAATCTCAATGCGACCTCGGGTTTGACCCTTGTGTGAGAAGGGCTTCTCAGGATAAAATGCTGCAAATGGAATTTGACACTCCTTATCACAAGATACTATTGTGCATTTTTTGCTTTGGAGAGTGTGTCTCATTGCCTATTCCAAAGCTCTAGCCTAGCTAACGTTGGTGTAAAAGAGTCCTAGAAAAAGTTACTAGTTGAATTTTAAAAATTGTACAATATTATTATAGGCTGTTGTTACTCAAAAGGAGACGTAAATGAAACCGATGTTGTGTGAGAATCTGATCCAAAAATGAATAAATAGGAATGAATGATACAAAATTCGTTGTTCGATGAATCCTATTTACAGGAGGGAGAGAGGAGTTTTCTGGAGCAATGTGAACTACAATGTATGATATTCTCTAAAATGTAATATCAAACAACCATGAACAATGCAAGTTCTCTGTTGATTCTTTTTCAGTACTTGAATGCCAATATTTTGAATACAAAGTTGCTTAAAAAAGAAAATGTCTTTAATTTTTTGTTAGAAACCAAACAATAGGGGTGGAACTAAGAAAAACAAGAAACCAATGAAAAATAAATATACAACAAAAACCCAAACCAATCTTTCAATGAAGACAAAAATAACAAATTGACAAGACCAGTCTCTTCAAATGCATATGGGTAACAATTTTCCAAGTAGTAAGCAATTGAAAAGAGCAATTGATCTCAACTTTTAAACCAATCAAAGGCTCCATACCAAACAGGCACTTGGATTTCAAAACCAGAGATTATACCCTTGTTGCAAAAAGGTCAAGAGATAAAAATTGAGAAAACATGATCAAGAGGAGCTTAATCATTCACGAGATTTAAAGTTAAGAATCATTCAATCACTTTCCATAGAAGTTCTTCCTAGACACACAAACAAATCTGGGCATTTGAGGACACAAAAGACTTAAACCAAAAAAATTGCAAGTGGGTTCGTAGGCTGGAAGTGTGGTACAGTACGAGAATCAAGGATTCTCGTAGGCTAGACACAGGTAGAGTGCGAGAAGTTCGCACTGAATTGAACTGTAGGATGCGAACTTTAGTGGTTCTCGCAGGTTACAAAAGGGTGCAGTGTGAGAAGGCCTGGAATCAAGCAAATTTTGGAAAAAAGACAAAATTTTTGAAGGAACTTCTAGATCCAGGGAGTCTATAAGGGTCTCCTCAAGACTTAGAGATTGATGGGAATGAAAAATTGTAAGTTAAGAGAAAATGGCCAAGGAAAAATCACCAAAAAAGGGTTGTTTCCCTAGTGGAGTCGCCAATTTTGTTATCGGACAAATTGGTAGGTGCAGACACTAACATATCTCTCTATATCCACCTGGATCTAGAACAAAACAGGACAGGACACGACTCTTTCCCTAAGTTGTAGTCATTGAATCTACTAAAGAGAAGGAATAAGTGACATACCTTGATATCGCTTCCTTAGGTCTCTGTTGTTCCTGCTTCACTCCGGTGCTCTTGTGACGTCAATTCCAAGACAACACAAACCAACCAAAGTGAAGATAACAAAGTATATTCAATGTCAACTTATGCATATGATCAAGGAGTTATGCTATAAAATAAGAGTGATTTTATGGGAAAGGGACATGCCACTGTATTATATTAAATGAAAGTAGAAGATACAACCTGATCACCTTGATGTTGCAAGCTTCCTTTCAGTGACCCTTGGTTTCAACACACACACTTTCTTTTCTCTAGCATGAAGAAGATCCGATTCCTCTTGATAGACCAAATAGAGTCTTCAAGCTTCTGTCCAAGTAGGGTTCTTCACACAATTCTTTCACCAATTCTTCATTCAATATTTCTTAACCTTTTCCCTGAGAAACCTTTCAATATATAGGAGAAGGAGAGATGGTTAAATGGATGAGGATGATCCCACCAAATCTGAGAAGTCAGTAGAATGAAAACCATGCGAATGCCAACTCATTTTCTAGAAGATCCCCTTCTAGAACCTTCATGACCTCTTCTCCTTTCCAATATTAAAAACAGGTTCACACCCTATCTATGGAGCATACTGTGAACATTTCTCACCCTAAGTGTGGGTGGTCTACAATAATGAAGGATTCTCACACCCTATACCATAGGCAGCCTGCGAACTCATCTTAAAAGTATGTTTTTGGAAGAAGACAGGAGCCACTTTTCTCAGGCAAAAAGTCCTTGTTGGGAGCCTAAATACATCACTGTTGAGACATCACCAGAGTGAACAAAATCATGTGTAACAGTGAAGTCTGGAGTGGTCAAGACATGAGATTTCCACATCGCTTCATTAAGTTGTTTAAAAGATTTAGTTTCCTCTGGAGTCCATGGAAATGCATCCTTATTAGTTACTGCCATTAAAGGTGCTGCTATTCTTCCATAGTGCCGAACAAACTTGCGGTAGTAAGCTGTCAAACCCAAAAATCCTCTAAGATTATTCAATGTTTTGGGAATCGACCAATCCATCATGGACTTAATATTCTTAGGGTATACCTTGACACCTTCATGAGATACAATATGACCCAAATCTCTACCTCCTTCACTCCAAATAAACATTTGGATGGTTTGGCATATAGTTGGTTCTCCTTTAGTAGTTGTAGCACCTTGTCAACATGTCGCACATGATCCTCCCAAGACTTTCTATAGATTAGTATATCATCAAAAAATACTAACACACATTTTCGAAGGAAGGGCTTGAAAATGGAATTCATCAACCCTTGGAATGTGGAAGGTGCATTTGTAAGGCCAAAAGGCATGACCAAACATTCATAATGGCCTTCATGAGTTCAGAATGTTGTTTTTGGGATATCTTCTTCCTTCATTCTAATCTGGTGATACCCTGAACGAAGATCCAACTTTGTGAAATAGATTGCTCCATGTAGTTCATTTAACAATTCATTTAACAATTCATTAATGACGGGAATTTGAAACTTATCTTTAATAGTGATCATGTTGATCTCTCTATAATCTGGACACATACGCCATGAGCCATCTTTCTTGAATACCATTACCACTGGTGTAGAGTAAGAACTTTGGCTAGGTCCAATAATGCCAGCCTCTAACATCTCTTCAACCATGCGCTCAATTTCACTCTTCTAGGCATAAGGGTATCTGTATGGCCCGATGTTAGGAGGAAAACTCCTAGGAATTAGGAAAATATCATGATCATGATTTCAAGTGGGTGGAAGACCTTTGGAAATATCTTCAAATACTTTGGAATGCTTATCAATGATCCCTTGGAGATCTAGAGGAATAGATGGCTTAGATGTTTGAACATCTAGTGAGCATAATTATGAAATAAGACCTTGATGCCCCATTTTCAATAATTTTTTCATGCCATTAGAGCTTATCACCTTACCGAGTTTCCCTGTGATACCTCTTAACTCAATTTCTTTTCCTTCCAATGAAAATTTCATGAAAAGTTCTTGAAAATTAAAAGCCACCGTTGCTAATGATTGTAACCATTGGATTCCTGGTACAACATCAGCACCACCCATGGGTATAGAAATCATTGGACTATTCATTACATATTCCCCCATAGTAAGATTGATCTTATTTCATTTTCCTGAGCAATTGATAGTTCCTCCATCTGCAATCATTGCTTGAAACTCTAGCGTTGGATATACAAAGCAATTGAGAGCTTTGGCTAATTTATAGTGAATGAAATTATGAGTACTGCCATAATCAATTAGGACTATTGCCTTTTTCTTTTTGATATATCCTTCGATCTTGAGGGTTTGAGGAGTGCTAATTCCAACCAATGCATTGCACGATATCGTGGTACTCAACTCTTCAGATGAAATTGCTTCTACGTTTTCATCTTGAGATGGTTCTTATTCTTGTTCTTGTTCTTCTTCCTCTTCACAATCTATGTAGAATAATTTCTTCTCACCACACTTATGTCCCTTACTGTGCTTGCTGTCACAATTAAAGCATAAACCTTTTGCCTTTCTTTCCTCCAATTGTTGAGGTGTCAACCTTGTAGGTTGAGGTTTTTTAAAAGAAGGAGCATTATTCTCTCTATAGCTGTTAGGATTGGTCCTTCTAGTAGCCATAGCCATATTTTTACTTTCAGCATTTCTTGCCACCCTAAATGCATTCTCCAATGATTTGGGTTCCCAAAGGAGAACCTCATGTTGAATGTTATCCTTTAAAGTTCCTATGAATACATCAATCAAGTGGTCATATGGAATATCTGTTACCTTTATATTCAATCTTTGGAAGTTCTCAATGTGCTCTGTAACTGAACCCTTTTGCTTGAGATTTATCAATTGGCTAATGAAGGTATTACTCCTTGTATCCACATAGTGTGCTATCATTTCTGTTAGTTGTGGAGCTTGATTATCTTCCTGATTCATAGGTCCTTTCTTTCAGCCGTGTTTATACCCCATGAAGACTTTACACCCTAGAAGTATGTACACTCTTCCACGTGGGGGAGTGCAGAGGGGGGGTACCCCCTCTGCGGGGTTCGGGGGGGATATCCCCTTGGTTGGGGGGTTCGGGGGCGAAGCCCCCGAAGGAAAAATTTCCTTGTAAATGTATATTGTAATTTCATTGTAAATATGGACCGTTCATTATAAGGTCGTAGATATAACGATATAAATTATGTTAGGGTTTTTTTCCCTAGAAGGAAACTCTCTGCTATGAGGGAAATGTATTATGGCTATGCATTATGGCGGGTATTGTATTTTGAGAGAGGAGACCGTGAGAGAAAGAAGAGGAAGTTACAACAAGTTTTGTTGTAGGTTGTATCCCTTCATTTGCTGGATAATAATAAAGGAAGGACCTGGCAATTTCTCTGGTGGACGTAGCCCACACTAGGTGAACCACGTAAATCTGTGTCTCTATTGTATTATGTATCTTCTGTGTTTTGTTTCCGCATTTGTTTGATTTTATTTCTCCACGGTCCTATTTTTCTAACAACTAGTATTAGAGTGAAAGGTAACTCGCAGGAAAACAGGGTTCCTGGTTTGAGTGGGAGCAATGTGAGAAGATGGAAAGTTTAGGGTCGGGAAATTTAACGGCTAAAACTACCAGTTATGGAAGATGCATATGGAAGATTATTTATATCAGAAGTATCTATTCCTACCATTGGGAGGAGTAACAAAGAAGCTGACGACCATGAAGGACGAAAAATGGGAGATTCTTGACAGAAAGGCTCTAGGAACGACACGAATGAGCTTGGCAGCGTCAGTGGCTTTCAATATTTCGAAAGAAAAGACAACGAAGGATATGATGGACGCATTGGCTAAACTGTATGAAAAAACCTCGGCGTCTAATAAAGTATTTCTAATGAATATATTATTTAATATGAAGATGTCAGAAGGTGGGTCTATTGTAGATCATTTAAATGAATTTAATACAGTTACTAATCAACTAAGTTTTGTAAAAGTGGAGTTTGATGATGAGGTTAGGGATCTTCTAATCTTGTGTTCATTGACAGAAAGTTGGAACAGCTTGGTCATGGCTGTAAGTAACTCTGTCTCTGGTTCAAATACTTTAAAATTTGATGATGTTGTTGGTGTTATCCTTAGTGAGGAAATGCGATGCAAAAGCACAGGTGAGACATCAGGTAATGCGTTGAACATGGAGAACAAAGGAAGACAAAAGGATAGAGGAAAGGGCTCAGGGAACCGCGGGAATTCTAGAAAGGGCAGATCCAAATCTAGACTTGGAAAGATAGAGTACTGGAATTGTGGGAAGAAAGGACATCTGAAGAAAGACTATAGAGCTCCAAAGAAACAAAGAGATGGACAACAAAAGAGAAATCAGGAAGCAAATGTAAAAGGTGATGTGTTACAAGATGCTTTGATTCTTTCTATAGATAATATTTCTGAGTCTTGGGTAGTAGATTTAGGGGCTTCATTTCATGCCACACCCCGTAGGAAACATTTTCTAGATTATGTTCAAGGTGATTTTGGACAAGTTCATTTGGGTGATGATGCACCATGCAAAATTGTTGGAATGGGAAAGGTAAAAATAAAGCAACGCAATGGAAACCAATGGTTGTTGAAAGAGGTAAGACATGTTTTAGATTTAAGGAAAAATCTAATTTCAGTAGGGCAGTTGGCAAGTGAAGGTTGTGTATCCATATTTACAGATAAGAGGTGGAAGGTAATCAAAGGATCATTGGTGATAGGAAAAGGAGAGAAGGTAGGTACATTGTATTTATGTACTGGTAATACTGAATCTTCTATCTCTTTAGCTTCTACAGGAGTGGATACAACACTATGGCATTATAGGCTGGGACACATGAGTGAGAAGGGTATGCCGATACTTCACAAAATAAATTTGCTTCTTGATCCTAAACAAATTGATTTGGACTTCTGTGAGCATTGTGTTTATGGAAAACAAAAGAGAGTCAGATTTCTCAGAGTTAGAAAAGAAAAGAAGAATGAAAGGTTAGATCTTGTGCATACAGATGTATGGGGACAAACTCATGTATCATCTCTTGGTGGCTCTCATTATTATGTTACTTTTATTGATGATGCAACTAGAAAAACTTGGATTTATTGCATTCGACAAAAATCTGATGTTTTTGATACTTTTAAGAAATGGAAAGATTTAGTTGAGAATGAGACAGGAAAAAGTTTGAATGTCTCAGATCAGATAATGGAGGTGAATATTGCAGCAAGGAGTTTTATGATTGTTATTCATACCATGGGATTCGTAGAGAGAAGACAGTTCCAAGAACACCACAAGAAAATGGTGTGTCGGAAAGGATGAACAAGACAATCATGGAGCGTGCAAGGAGTATGAGATTGCATGCTGGTTTGCCCTTACAGTTCTGGGCAGATGCTGTAGATATTGCTGTTTACTTAATAAATAGAGGACCTTCAATCTCTTTGGATGGTAGAATTCTAGACGAGGAATGGACAGAAAAAAGGTAAACTATTCTTTTTTGAAAACTTTCGGTTGTGAAGCATTTGTCCATATTGATATAGAAAATAGAACAAAGCTTGAGTCTAAATCCAAGAAGTGTACGTTTATTGGATACAATGTTAATGATTTTGGTTATCGATTATGGGATTATGAAAATAACAAAATCATTAGGAGTAGAGATGTCATATTCAATGAGAAGGTCATGTACACAGATCAGTTGCAAGGAAAGAAACATGAAGAAGAAAAACAAGAATACATAGTGCTTGATGAGATCACTGAAAAATAAATTCCAAAGGAACCTGAAAATCAAAATGTACAACAACAGGAGTAGCAGGTACCTCAAACACTTGCAAGTGTTGTTAGAAGATCTACCAGGTTAAGTATACCCCCTGAACGATACTCTTCTTCATTGTATTATTTATTGTTGACTGATTCTGGTGAACTAGAATGTTATGAAGAGGTAATGTAGGTAGACACCAAAAAGAAGTGGGAGCAAGGCATGAAAGAGGAAATGGATTACTTGGCAAATAACCAGACTTGGGACTTGGTTCAATTGCTTGCGGGAAAAAGAGCATTGTAAAATAAATGGGTTTACAAGTTGAAGGAAGAAGATGGAGGAGAAAAGTGGTACAAGGATAGACTTGTTGTAAAGGGGTTTGCACAAAAGAAAGGTATATATTTTGATGAAATATTTTCTCCTATTGTTAAAATGACTTCAATTAGGACTATTTTAAGTCTTGTGGCAGTAGAAGATTTGCATCTTGAACAGTTAGATGTAAAAACAATTTTTCTCCATGGGTATTTCGAGGAAGAGATTTAAATGCAGCAGCCACAGGGGTATGAGGTCAAAGGGAAGGGGAATTTGGTATGCAGGTTGAAGAAGAGCTTGTATGGCCTAAAGAAAGCTCCAAGGCAGTGGTATTTGAAGTTTGACAGGTTTATGACAGAACATGTTTATAGTAGATGTCATTCCGATCACTGTGTTTATTTTAAAAGGCTAGAAAATGAAAGCTATATTATCTTGCTATTGTGTGTAGATGACATGCTTGTTGCAGGGTCTAATATGAAGGATATAAATATGCTCAAGAAGAAATTATCCAATTCATTTGTGATGAAGGATTTGGGAGCTGCAAAGAAAATCCTTGGCATGAGAATAACAAGAGACAAAAAAAATCACAAATTGACATTGTCTCAGGGTGAGTACACAGAGAAGGTGTTGTAGAGGTTTTGAATGTAGAATTCAAAACCAGTTAGTACACCTTTGGCCATCCATTTAAAATTAACTAATAAAATGTGTCCCTAGACACACGAGGAGATAGAATACATGTCCAGGGTCCCTTATTAATCAACAATTGGCAGCTTGATGTATGCAATGTTTTGCACAGGACCAGATATTGCACATGCAGTGGGAGTTGTGAGTAGGTATATGAACAATCCAGGTAAAGAACATTGGGAGGTAGTAAAGTGGATTCTCAGGTATTTGAGAGGTACTGCTACTCATGCATTATGTTTTGGAGGTTCAAACACTTTTCTACATGGATATGTTGATTCGGATATGGCAGGTGATAAAGACAACATGAGAAGCACCATAGGTTATGTTTTTACTATAGGTGGAACAACATTAAGTTGGATTTCGAAACTGCAAAAGGTTGTTGCACGTTCAAAAAAAGAGGCAGAGTATGTTGCTTCTACAGAGGCTAGTAAATAGATGATTTGGTTACAATTTTTTATGGAGGAATTGGGAAAGAAGTAGGAGAATAGCAGGTTGTATTGTGACAGTGAGAGTGCAATTCATCTTGAAAATAACTCAGCCTTCCATTCGAAGAATAAGCATATACAGTTGAGGTACCACTTCATACGATCTGCCTTGGAAGATGGACATTTGAATTTGGAAAAGATACACACTAGCCAGAATCCTGCAGACATGTTAACAAATGGAGTAACCAGAGATAAACTGAGTACTTGCTCAGTTTCAGTTGGTCTTCAAGAATGAAGATGAAGATGAGAAACTTTACAGGTCCAAGAAGGTTCAAAGTCCAACATACACAATAGCAGTGGAGTTGTTGAGACCGGTCTGCAAGTGGGAGATTGTTGGTTATGGAGCTTGATTATCTTCCTGATTCAGAGGTCCTTGCTTTCAGTCGTGTTTATACCCCATGAAGACTTTACACCATAGAAGTATATACACTCTTCCACGCGAGGGAGTGCAGAGGGGGGGTACCCCCTCTGCGGGGTCCGGGGGGGCCATCCCCCCGGCTGGGGGGTTCGGGGATGATGCCCTTGAAGGAAAAATTTCCTTGTAAATGTATATTGTAATTTCATTGTAAATCTGGACCGTTCATTATAAGGTCATAGATCTAATGGTAGAAATTATGTTAGGGTTTTTTTACCTAGAAGGAAACCCTCTGTTATGAGGGAAATGTATTGCGGCTATGAATTATGGCGAGTATCGTATTCTGAGAGAGGAGACTGTGAGAAAAAGAAGAGGAAGTTACAATGGGTTTTGCTATAGGTTGTATCCCTTCATTTGCTGGATAATAATAAAGGAAGGACCTGGCAATTTCTCTGGTGGACATAGCCCACACTGGGTGAACCACGTAAATCTGTGTCTCTATTGTATTGTGTATCTTCTGTGTTTTGTTTCCACATTTATTTTATTTTATTGCTCCGTGGTCCTGTTTTTCTAACAATTTCTTCTGTGAAAATTGTCCAAGTGACGAGTGATTTGCGAGAACAAAGCCATCGATACCATACAAATTGATTGGGTTCTAAATATAAAGAAGCAATTCATACCTTTTGTGTATGTGGCACATTATGTAGATCAAACAATTTCTCCATCTGAAGCATCCATGTTATTGGGTCCTTCCCATCAAACTTCCTCATATCGATCTTAGGAACGTGGTTGGTCTTCAACCCAAAGTTGGAGTTTCTCCATTCTTGATTCACTTTCCTTGTGTCACACACCCATTACGACAAAATAAAAATTTTGCCTTTTCTCGAGGGACAGAATCCCCAAATTCCTATTGAGGCCTAGTGTAGGCTAGCTCTTCCCTTATCTTCCTCCATGTGATCATTGGCTATTACCATAGGCCTTACCAAAAAGGTGCTTCCAGATTCCGCATTTCAGGATTTCTGTGTGCGAGCTCTCCCCAGCTCCCTGCCCTTTGAAATGTCGAAACCCGAAATGGGGTTAACGAGCCCTTTGGCTCCTCTTTTTCCTACTCCATAGGACCACCTTCGTGACCACATGCTAACACCAAATGGCGCTACCAAAACTCAGCTTTCAGGATTCCTGTTGTAAGGAACCCTTGTTCCTTCAATCCCCAAAACCCGATACAGGGCTAAGATTCTTGGCTCCTTCCCTTAGGCCTTCTCCATGTGGCCTTGTCCTATGGCCTAGGGATACTCCTCTGAGTGCTTTAGATTTTGCGATTCGGGGAGGCATGTTGCAGTGCTTCTGCCTTTCCCTTTCAAATCCCCGAAAGCCGAAAGCCCGATACCATCCGAATCTATGGTCCAGATCTTCAACTTGATCAACAACCCAGATTACATCCCGACATTCTTCCTTTCGGGATTCTGGCGGGGTCTTCACTCCTATTTTCTCGATGACCAAAACCCTGGTGGCTTCTGGATCTCTGCCACACATTCTCCAAAATGGACGCTCTTGATTCTTTCCGGGAATCTCTTTTTGCGATTTTGGGGAAGTCCTCCCCTCAAATTTCCCGGTGTCCAAATCCTCGGTTGTTTCTGGATCCTTGCCACATGTCCTCCCCAATGGACAGTCCTCGTTGATCTAGATCTGATGGTCCAGATCTGTCATGACCCAATGGTCGCAATTTCCTTTCGGCGATTCTTCCAAACGCCGACTATTCACCACGTGTCCCCTTAAATGAACGGCCCTAAAGGCCTCGAGACTTAATGGGCGCTCCCCCTTGCTTATACGAGGGTTAAACTCTATAGATCGATGACTTTGAACCTTTCCACAGATCAATGGCTCTGATTCAAACCAGGATTTCGCGTTTTG
Organism: Picea engelmannii; assembly: GCA_009831015.1. Lineage (NCBI taxonomy): Eukaryota > Viridiplantae > Streptophyta > Pinopsida > Pinales > Pinaceae > Picea > Picea engelmannii. The sequence continues at coordinate 238,937 of ML799884.1, read as the reverse complement.
CAAATCCTTAGAACTCCGCCCGTTGACTCTTCTGATGTGCGAGTCAGTGAAACACCAATTGCCCTCCACGTGTCCTTTCGAATGGTCGGTCGAGGTAAATCTCAATGGATCCTGGGTTCTATGGTCCCGATTCCTTTGCTACTTGCAAAGACAAAAGGGGTCGAGGCGTTAATGCTTGCGCTTCTCTTCTAAATCCGTCGGCCCTGATAGACTTGGGATACTCTTGAAAGGATCTCATCTGTTTGTCTAGCAAATGAAAGGATCCGCCCTTTTCGCTAATTGGACTCGCTATCCTTTCTGAACTTAGGCAACGAAATTCAATTTCTCAGGGCTTCAATATACCATGACTCTGAAATGTTCGGTAGCTAACTCCTTCTTGCACTAGGTTTCTAGGCCCGTATCACATGATCCTTCAGAGGGTTCTTGGGTGGTCATTCCTAGGATGATGACCTGAATGTAGTGCCTTCCTAACTCACCAAGGTATGGCTATGATGCCGGGGCAGGGAAATCTCATGGGTTTATCGTAACGGTAGCCATGCCGAGGAGCTTTCTCCGACTCTGAAACATGATGAAATTCCATGGGGAAAGTGCCCTCGAGGGATTAAACCAGAATACCAAGAGAATTAGGCAGGTGGGACAATTCTCAGTGGAACCGACTCATGCTCCCGACTTACTCATATTATACATATGATATCAGAGCATACATAAGCCATCTATAAGCATATAAAAATGATCATGTGTCCATGATATTCAATTCAAAATACAAGGCATAAAAACACTTATTGGAACCACTAGATGTGATGCGACTGTTGAGAGGGGTGCTCGTTTCCACCCAACCATAGGCTCAGTCACTCCCAATGGATTTATCATTGGCCACCCCTGAGCTTAGGCCACAATGCTTTGAGACTCCATCTCTTACTTCCAGCTCAATGAAAGTTAGGGACGAAGGTTACTCTCCTTCTCCCTATACAAGAATAGACGAGAATGAAGGTTTCTCTCCTTCTCCTCCCTTAGTCTCCATTCCCGTGATCAGAAGTCAATTTCTCATTGTTTTTATCCTCTTTCAGACACGAGAGGTTTTCTTGCTCTCCTCTCTGCATTTCTCGCCATCTGCCCTTTGGTCCACCATGCTTCTCCTTCTTGCCTCCCTCAAAAAGGTTGTGTGTGGCTCGAATCCCCCCGTCTGTGGTTAGGTCCGGAAGCCATCCGATGGGTAGTTTTCTCCATCCCTCATTAACTCTTGAGGAGGCCCTTCCCACCTACCAGCCTGACGAGAATTCATTTCTGGGCAGAGGCTTGTTCTGATATGAGCAACATTAATTCCAGTATGGTACTCGTTCGGTGGAGCTTATCGCAACCATTTCGGGTTCCCTCCACCACCTTTTTATTAGCAATCATGACATTTCTTTCATAACACGTCCCCTCTCTCAGCAATCACACAACACATTTCCATTATCCAACAAAATAACATGATTTACATTCATCGACCTTTATACAAAGGTCCACCAAATTAAACATTCACAATTTGAGTTTGCCGTAGTTCCTGGCCAATAAAGTTATATTTACAGATTGGGGGAAACTGGGTGTTACACCTTGTGTCCTCATCATGAATTTCATGGGATACATTTTCACTTTGAGGTGTCCTCTCTATTAGGAAATTTTTCAATCCTTCCATGATCTCCCCTTTTAAACCTTCCATCATATCTTGTAGTTCATCTTTTGTTTCTGTCTTCTTTTGTAAATCATTTATGTCCCTACGCATTTCTTCACCTTCATCAAGAGTCCATGTAGGATTTTCCGGAGGCTTATTTGGTGTAGAAATTCCCTTTTTGGGTGGCATGTTGGACAAGTATCACTTTTGAACCTTGATTTTGAGATGGTTCTGCTAGACAATCTTTCTTTTGCTGTATCTCCAAAGTTTTGGACCTTCTGGATATGAAACTTTATTTTTTGTATTTCTCTGATATTTCTTCTCTGCAATGCCACAGTTCTAATCAAAATTGGATTTACCAAGTGGAATTTACAGTAATTTCCCCACAAATTTCTGATTTTTGGCCTTTCCAGGAGATCTCACTTGTATAGCGTTCCCCACATAAAATAATTGATATAAAATTTTGAAACTCGTACCAGAAATACTATAGACTGTCCACTTTCAATGTAACCGATCTCATTAAATTTGGATTCTCTAGGAAGAAGTTATGATTGTTTTACCCGGAACACCTTCTTGAGACTAGTCAATAGGACTAGTCAGATACCCTATCTTCCACATAGTGTATCTAAAAATGTAAGATGACCTAGAATATGAAATGTTTACCAAATATACCTTACTAATTTCTGTGAATAGCCTCCAGAGTTCAAGGTCTGAAACGTTACAGAAACATTTTTATAGAGAAAATTCCGAAATGACTCAGTTTAGGATGATTCCAGAACCCTATCTTTCAGAAGATGTATCTTCGAAAGTATAAGGCCTCAGGAACTTAAATTTTAACCCAACGTACCTTGATCCGTATACTAAATATTGTCTAAGTAGTTCCTTCTGAAATGTTGTATAAAACAAGTTATAGCGAAAATTACAAGGTGTCTCATATGTAGCAGCGAAACCCCAAGACCTTGAGCTTTGATACCATATGTTAAGAAACAAATATCAATATAGCATAGAAAAACCCTAGAATAAGTACTCAACGCCTTGAAAAAGAGAGAAATTTAGATAATAAGCCTCTTCGAGGGGGCAACCTCCTTATGCCCACATAAATGTACAATTACAAGATGATTCCAAATGAAAATGTCTCCTTGGTATATATAGGAGACTGGGAGGTATAATTATAGCTAATGGACTAAAGCCGACATAAATAAAATAACATTACTAATGTAATATGCCCCAATTAAGGGGTAATGAGCTATTATTTAGGGATTAAAACTCTCCTTCGTTGATTGGTCTGGGGACTTAATCAACCCGTATCGGCCTTTGGAAAATTTGTTTGTGTTTTTTGTTTTCTTTTAGATATTTTATAGGTGTTATAGCGTCAGTTTCCACCATTGTAGCATTGATTCTCTTGTTGGATTAATCCCTATTCTACTTATATAAAATTATTCCCCATACCTCCTTGAGACCTTCTAAAAAACAATTTTTTGGATGATGTAGGCTCCCTAGCAGTTATGCAACTTGTGTATATGTGGGATATTTAAGGGACAACCACACATATGCTAATAGATGATAAAAATATACAATTATGCCTAATTAAATGTTGAGTTACGGGTTTGGTTAGTTTCCTAACTCCTTTTACCCGTACTCAACCATCTCTATCCCACTAGAGAGTGCATAAAAGGAGCATTTTCCTCATGGGAAAATGAATGATATTTTGCACATTAAATAAAACACCTATTTGGCTATCCCCGCCAAGTCTATAAGCCCATACATATCCCCAATGCTACTGGTTTTTTGACTTGGAAACCCTTGTTTCTAGCCTCCTTATAATCACCAACTTATCTGACCAAGAGTCTCTCAAATATTCTCTTCAGGTCCGTGGTGAACTTAGAGTCAAAACCAACTCTTATATTAGGAGTCAGGTAGAGGAATCCGGGATGTCTTTCAACAGGGAAATGCTGCAGCAGACATGTAAAATCTGTAACTACCTAACTATTTTTCATCACTAATATAGAAACTCATTCCTTCAAAGTGTATTGTTGTGGTATTGATTAAATATGCAATTCTTTTATATATTCTTCATAGAATACTAATTTCTCTGATCTTTCCATCATTTTTCATAGGACTAATGGGTAGTTATTAGTATAACTACCACTCTGTATAGGTCTTCTTGTTTGAGGTTCTTACAGGTTGCAGAGGAACCATTGGAAAAGAGCGAAGAGACTCCAACAATCAGGAACGGCATCAACCATTGGACTCCTGGTGAGTTAACCTTTCTCTTTCTCCCAATAGTTAGTTATTTCCTTTGAATTTGGTTATAATATCTTTGTTAAGTATTTTCTATGGAATTTGCTTCTTGTACGGTCATTAGTATGTTGCAATAAGCCCACTACTATAGGGGAGTTTTCCCTAAAAGCAGAAATAGCGACCATACTAGGGAGTTAATCTCCTTTGTGGGTCAATGTAGGGTGCTTGCATGGATTTTATTTGGTTTTCTTGGTTGCTTCTTTATTTTACTGTTGAGTTTAATATTTTAGAAACCCAGGCCTTTATTTTCAGTCCTTGAGTCTAGTCTTTTCTTTCTTTTTTTTTGAAATTATGGGTACTATACGTGTTGTTCTTCAATGACAGACATGTACATACACGAGTTGTAAGAGGGTAGGGCATGTACATACGCACCCTGCCTTGGAAAAAATACATAAAATTCTTTTAAAGAGGTGTTTTCTTCCTTTTTTCTTGGCCAAGGTATTATATTGGTCTTTGAGTGTCCTCCTGAGATTTTTTTCTTTCTTATTGTGTCCTCAACAGTCTTGGTTTATAAAATTAAAAGAAAAACAAGGGTGTTTGATGCTTCTATTGTTCTGAGTCATTATTGTATTTGATTTTTGGTTTCCATTCTTTTTTGGATTTCTTTTGATCTCTCACCTGCATTTTGTATTTTGGGTTTTAGATCTAATTTTTCCAATCTTTTGTCATATTTTTATAGTGTATACGCTTTTGCATTTGACAACAGATGTGTACAAGTACAATTTTTTAATATAAGAGTAGAGTGCGTACACGAGGTCATATATGTTCCCTAAAATGATCAAAGGTGTGTACAAGAGATTATATACATGACCTACAATGGAGAGAGTTGCATATGCCTACAAAAAAGTGACTTTTTTGCTTCTTTTTCAACCCTTTTTAAGCCCTGTTTTGATCCTTCTTTGGCTTTGTTTTATCCATTGGATTGCATAACTTTAAGACTAGTCTTGTTCTCAGGATCTTGGTTTCGTGGTCGTTGTTGTGATCATATTTGAAACTTGAGTTTGTATTTAACTTTGAGACTTTTATTTTGTGATTTCCTTGGATTTTTAAAACATAAAACCACAAAATTTTCTTTCTTTTAGTGTATTTTGGTAGTTTTTTCTTTGGTCGAAAGAAGAAGAAAATAAAAAAAAAACCTAGTTTGTTGCTAGTTAGGTTTCTTTCTTTCTGTTGCTTTGTTTTGATTCATATTTGAAAAAGAAAAAGATATTAGCATAGGATTTTTGTTTTCTTCTCATATTGAAAACATTTCAAAGGAAAAATAACAAAGAACATCGTTGTGTTTGTTTCTTTTTCTTTTCTCAGAAGGCTTCATTATGCATTTTGCATCAGAAAGAGAAAACATTGCATTTCAAGGTTTGAAAGATTGTTCATGCATTTTTGTTTTTTGAAACTCTTTTTCATTGAATAATTAGTGTAAAGTTTTCTTTTCCAGTGTTCTTATAAGTTTCATTTTTTAAGAGTCTCAAACAACATCAATTTCACTTCCATAGCCTTTGAGTAAAAAACAACCGCTAAAATGAACTCTAAACTTAAAACTTAGTAGACTTTGTTGCTAGGGTTCATTAACAAGTTAGGGTTAGGGCCTCAGATTAGGATTGGGGAGATAAATCTCCAAGGCCATTGCATAAACATAGGAGTTTGAGATAGGGAGAATCAAATCCAACTGTCATATAAGTAGCCGAGAGCCTCCTCTAACACAAGAGTTAACCACAAGGTCACGTGAGGAAGAGTCAAGGAGATAACCCCTCTGAGGCTTGACTGAGCATTGCAGAGAGATCTTATTTTGGGGGTTTCTCTAGTACCCATACCTCCTTGAGATGAAGTTCTTTTAGAGCTTTGATATTTGTTACCTTTCCAATACATTTGATCCTGACTTTCGACTAGACCCCCTATACGTTGACTGCGAGTTGGAATCCTTAGTTGATTTTCCTAGGTATCTCAGAGATGATTGTGGGGGTTTTTCTATGGTACATGAGACATACATTGTATCACATTATCAATACCCCTAGAGAGTTCCCTACGAAGCAAGGGTTACTTGGACCAGGTAGGGATGATAAGTGGAGGTTTGGGTAACTGCTTCTCACTCCTTTGTTCATCGGTATCGAGACTTGATAAACCCGTACTAGTTTCTGGAAGGTCCCTTTCCACTTTTTCATTCCTTTGGACTTAGGACCTTATCCACTTGGGATGAATTTTTGGAGAATTAGTTTGTTTGCAATGTTTCTCTTAAGACTTCTTAGTGGAGTGTTGCTTTGTATAGTTGGCCTTAGGTTGTGTATATATCATTGCTTTTGGATTGTTGATTCAAGGTGGTCGACCAATCACTCTGCTAGTCAAGAAGGATCCCTGGTATTTCTCTTGAAAGTGTGGAGTCGCCTCCTAGAAGGTGTATGTTTTTATAACATTGGTTCACTAGACTAAGTGTGTGAGACTTATTTAGATGTGAAAAATCCCACAAGGGATGAACTTGTGCATAAGAATGTCATGGAAAATTTTCTTGGAGATACCAACCAAGGAACCCATGCCTAAGGGAATTCTTGTGCTTTTCCTTTCTTTGGAAACATTGGTTCCCCCTTGATGGCCACTTTGAACATTATTGGGTTGAATGTTGGACTACTGGTTTGGTTGTGGACCACTCTGAATGTCCCAAATTCTCTTGATTCTTCTCAGATAAGCACCTTATGTCATGGGCATTGAATGCATGTTGACCCTTTATCTTTTGCAATAGTGAAGTCTACTCCTCCTCCTTCCCCCTCTTCTAGTGAAAGTCTAGCTACTCGTAACCATAAGTCTAAAATGAACAGGACGAGTAAGAGAAAGAATAAGTTCCCAACCCCTACAAGTCATGTTGGAGATCAGCCACCAACCTATGCGAGGCATGTTAGATATCTGCAACTAGCCGCTGTAAGACATGTTTGGGGAAAAAGTCCAGTCACTACAAGTCATACTGGAAGCATGTCACCAGCCTCTGAGAGTCATGCTGGGGCACATGTCTAGTCACTAAAAGTTATACTGACATTAGTTCACCAACCTCTATGAGTCATGTTGGAGATATACAACCAACCATTGCAAGTCATGCCGGGGGAAAAAGTCCAGTCACTCCAAGTCATACTAGCAACATGTCACTAGCCTCTCTAAGTCATTCTTGGAGCACAAGTTCAGTCACTGTGAGTCATACTGGCATCAAGTCATCAATCTCTATGAGTCATGTTGGAGACCAACACCTAGCCACTGCAAGTCATGCTGGGGGCATTGATATTGTTGAGAGACCTATGTGAATATGATGTAAGCCCAAGTCCCCTTGTAATATTTGCAAGGGATATCACCTTACTTACATATGACCTAGTATTCTAGAGGTACTAAGACCGTGGTCTTTGTTTGATGACCCTTCTAGTTCAGAGTCATATTCAGTTTCCAAGCAACCTATTCAACCGATGGTTGAGGAATTGGTCAACCCAATGAAATCTTCGGTCGATACCACTCTTATTTTGGGGGGTGATGCATCTTTAGACCATGTTTTATTGCATGTTATTAAACCAATGGTTGAGGAAGTGGTCGTGTCAGTGCAATTTTCAACCGATCCCACTCTTCTCTTGGAGAGTGACAAGTCTAATGAAGTGATCTCATCGATGCAATCTTAGGCCGATCCCACTCTTCTTTTGAGGAGTGATGTGTATTTAAACCATGTCTTTAGCATTTCCAGTTCAATACCCTCTGAACAAGGGGGAATTCCACTCTCTTTAAGTGCGCTCCCTCTAAGTCCTAGGATGGTTTCCTTTGTTTGGAATGATTTTGTTAAGCCTTGCCTTCCTTCTTCTGCACCTTTCTAGATAATGGTTAAATTTAATTCAATTGGTATCTACCGATGCATTCTAGATGAAGCATCCTCTACAAGTATTTTATCCTTCTTAGATTGGAAAACTTTGGGTTTTCCCAAACTTGTGTCAACTACCAGTGAGTTGCTGGCTTTCGACATAAGACCTAATAAATGTTTGGGGATTCTTCCTCAATTTCCTATTACGTTAGGTGGGAATATTTTCCTAGTCGATCTGTTAGTGGTGTCAGGCCCTTTATATTTCAATATTCTTCTTCGACATGATTATGTATGTGCTATGAATGTTGTGGTGTCTAGGATCTTTTGAGCGATGCAATTCCATTACAACATAAGTGTTGAAATATTGTAACTTCAAAGAGTATTCTATTTATTATTGATGTATTATTCATTATATCAATCCCCTTTTGTGGATTTATCATGTCGGGCATTGTAAATGACCAAATCCCCTTTTGCGGATTGGTCAAACCCTAATTGTAATATGCAAAATGAGAAGTCGGACCCCATAATAAATTAAAGTTGTTCTAACCACCCAGAAAGAGAAGTCGGCCCTGCCAGTGAAAAGACACTTCCTTTCAACACTTGCCAGATTGTATAAATAAAGGAGGCCAATGCCTCATTTACACACTCACTCATTCGATCATCCAAAGCACAATTTTGGAGCTGTAGTTGGAGAAGAAGGAAGAGAGAGAGGCACATTACTTGGGAAAGGATTTTCTGTAGTGTTTGGTTTATTCTCTTGGCATTGTATTGGCTATCTATATTAAGAAATTTTTTGCCAGGTTTTCTCCGCCATGAGGGTTTCCCAGGATAATGATGTGTCTCTTGTGATTGTGTCTCTCTCATTAATCCTATCTATGTTATGGTTATCTAGTGAATTGAAAAGAAACCTAATAATAGCTTAAACTCTAACATGGTATCAGAGCTGAGTTTAAGAAAGCATCTTTCACAGGAAAAAGAAAAAAATCACTGTTGTCATACAAGGGAATTAAGGCTTTTTATTGAAGAGGAATTTCAGCCCAAAAGTGATATAAAAAGTGCGCCCTAGCCCAAGGAACTCTTTGGCACCTTCAACGCACCTTTTCAGTGGATAGAACTCCCGAAAAGTGAAACCCTAGTTTTTACCAGTACCATAAGTACCAGGAAACCAGAAGTAACAAAAAACCAGAAGTACTAGAAAACCAGAAGCACCAGTTTAGAAAGTTGTTGGTCAAGTTTGAAGGGGAAAAATTTGGATTTTATGAAATCTAACCACACCAGGCTACTCGCCTTAGCCAAGCGCACCTCCTGGTAAGTTCAAAATTCAATTCTGAGCATTTTCATTTTTTGGTCATTTTCCAAGCTCCATGTAAAAGATGTCTGCAAGCACTAAGCTTGCTGACAAGATAGAAGGTGTGGAAAACTTCCGTTCTTGGAAGTATAGGATTGGACTCATTCTTGAAGAGAATTACCTAGCAAGATTCATTAAATAAGATGTACCAGAACCCACTGATGCTGCAGCTAAAGAAAAACACCAAAATGACACAATTAGGGCCAAAAGAATCATTGTGGATTCTATCAAAGATCACTTGATTCCTCAAGTGTCTTCAAAGAAGACTCCAAAAGAAATGTTTGATGCCCTAACCAGATTATATGAAGGAAAGAACATAAATTAGAAGATGAATCTAAGAACACAACTCAAGAATACAAGGATGCAGAAAGGAGAAACAATCCAGGAATATATCTCCAGAATATCACAATTCAAAGAACAACTAGAAGCAATTGGAGATACTATAGACGAAGAAAAACTCATAATGACAACCCTTAATGGTCTCAAAATACCTTGGGATGCATTCATCCAAACTATTTGTGCCAGAAAGGAGAAACTACAATTTGACAGTCTTTGGGAAGAATGTATTCAAGAAGAATCAAGAGTAGCCAACTGAGAAGATTTTCTATCAAGAGATGAAGATCAATGATCCAGGAGGCTCCCCAGGTTCAAAAAATGCTCAAAAATCAAGGTTCTCATAATTGAATGAAACTGGTGCCATTGCGTCCGTCTCATCGCGTTGCTTTTGGCAGTATATTTACTTCCTCAAATGGGCTCTGTATGCGAGAGTTATCACGTTCTGATCGAAAACCAAAATAGGTAAAAACTCAAAGATCAACTGTCAAAAGTCAACGCTGATGTCAACATGACAACATGCTGACATCATCATGCTAACATCATCACTGCTGATGTGGAAGATTTTGGAGATGACATGTGGTAGAGGTATAGTGGGTCGTACAGTTGATGTGGACCAACCCGAAGGTGACACATGTCACCACTGAAAGGGTGACAAGTGGCATGCTCGTACAGGTGGCAGGAACAGTCAGCATGCTGACGTGGCAGAGGTAGGTGGCGACACGTGGTAGCACGACAATGGAGTGACTGGGCAATGATGATGGACCAACCGTCGGTTGACACATGGAATGCATTGGGCAAATGGGGTGGTGTTACGTGGCCCCCATAGTTTGGTGACTATGTTAAAAAATGGTTTAAGGAGTCCATGGGTTTTGAACCCATGACCTACCACCACCCAATCAAGGCCTTGGAGAGAGCCCCAACACCAATGCACCACATATATTACTATGTGGGCGGAAGGGGGCTGGGGCTAAGCCCAACCCATGGTTTGATGGTGTTATGTGACCCTGTTTGGGGGCATGCACCCGTCCATTGGGGGCTTAACCTTATCCTAAAGTTAAAAGTGGGGTTTTAACCCTGTTTATGTATTTTTAATTGATTCTGACTGATATTTAGCCCAGAAAATGGATTTTTTGAGGATTTTGGACCATTTGAAGGGGGATTTGATCCCAAAAAGAGGCTAGATATTGAGGGAAGTTGAGATTCCTCATCTGAGCCTCAAAATCTATATAAAACAAGATTTTTGAAGCCTTGAGGAGACTTTTTGATGCAGGGTTTTGAAGGGGCAGTTTGTAAATTTTGGCCTTTTCTCATGTTTTGAGGGGCATTTTTGCCATGTTTTTGAGAGGAATTTGATGGAGCATGCTTGAATCTGATCAAGGAGGTCTTGCACAACAGATATGAAGCACATTATGTAACAACAAAGAGCCTATGTAAGATAACTTTGAGCATTTTAAAGAGCAATAAAGAGGTCCTCCACTTGGAAGCGGGCCCAGAGACATAGCCAACGATTGGTGAACTCCGTTATCAACCTCTTGTCTCTATTTCTCTTTCTATTTTTCTATTCTATTTTCTTAATTTGTATCATGGATATTAATGGCTGATCTCTTTATTCATCGATAAGAATCAAGTAAAAGTCACATTTGATATTCCACAACAAGATAATAAGTTTTATGTATTTTTCATTCTTAACGATCCGATGCATAAAATACATTAAACTAACTTGCAATTAATTAGTAATAGCTTCATTTTTGGATCAATCAATCCCTATCTACTCACACTAAAGGAGGAAGAAAGAATTCTTACTTCCAGAAATAAAATCATAAGGAGTCTCACCCCCAAAACAAATTCATACATAAAGAATCTCAACCAAGGAGATTCCAGAAGTTTCAGAAAGGAAAAAGAAGAGAAAAAGATTTCTCATCCTACCATTGTTACCATTGTGACAAGATGGGACATATTGTGAAATATTGTCTAGCTAGATGAGAAGGATAGAAGAGGAAAAACAAGAGGCACCATGCCCATGCAATTAAAGATGAAGAGCCACCCACAAATATGATAAAAGAACGAATTGAAGACTATGTCTTAATCTATGCCCTCTTAGGATCAGTATCACCTGGTGAGGACACTTGGCTCATTGATAGTGGTGCTTCCAAGCACATGATAGGTCAAAGAGACATTCTCTCTTGCCTTTCAGAAAATATTTTTTCTCAGAAAGTTACACTTGGAGATGATTATCAATATCCTATCAAGGGAGTAGGAGAATCAAATTACAAGCTTAATTCAGGGACCCCAATGAAGATGAAGGATGTATTATATGTACTAGGTTTTTCAAAGAACTTACTCTCCATATCAACTTTAGAAAATAAAGGCTTCGGAGTTTCCTTCATAGATGGAGAATTTCTTGTGTGGGCCAAAGGAAACACCATGGAAGAAGCAATTGTTATTGGAAAAGAAGAAGGTGGCTTGTATAAGCTAAAGGGTCACTCAGAAGAAGCCATGACCCACACCATTGAGAATCCATGTGAACTTTGGCATAGAATATTAGACCACATCAACTACAAGGCATTGCCTTATGTAAGCAAGGTAGTCACAGGTCTACCAGAACTCAAGGTTGACCATGAAGGTGTGTCTAATGGGTGTGCACAAAGAAATAACATCAATAACCCTTTTCTGAAGAGAGACAATAAAACAAAAGGAGTCCTAGAGCTCATTCACTCAGATGTGTGTGTCCCAATTCCATCATCCTCCATCGATGGGTATGTATACTATGTATATTTTATTGATGACTATTCTCATAAAACCTGGGCTTACGTTTTGAAATCAAAAGATGAAGTGTTCCGTAAATTCAAGGAATTCAAAGCCTTGATAGAGAATCTTTCTGAAAGAAAGATCAAGATACTCAGGTCAGATAATGGAGGAGAATACACCTCAAAAGAGTTTGTAAACTTTTGCAAAGATGTCGGGATCAAGAGAGAGCTCACCACTCCCTACAATACTCAACAAAATGGTGTAGCAGAGAGAAATAACATAACTATAATGGAAGCAGTGAAGACCATGATCCATGATCAAGATATTCCAATGAGCTTATGCGCAAAAGCAGCGAAAACAACAGTATATGTACAAAATAGATTGTCCCATATTGCACTTGGGTTCAAGACCCCTGAAGAGATGTTCTCCAGAAAGAAGTTAGAAGTAAGCCATCTCAAAATATTTGGCTGCCCAGTATTTGTACATATTCCAAAAGAGAAGAGAACCAAGCTGGACCCTTCAAGAAAGAAGGGAATATTTGTTGGATACTGTGAAGTCTCCAAGGCCTTTGGAGTTTATATAACAGGTTACCATCATATTGAGATCAACATGGATGTAACCTTTGATGAATATGAAACACTCAATAAATCAAGAAGATGCCAGCTTGAAGAAGTATATGAAGAGGAACCTGTAGCTCCCAGAGTTGCAGAACCAATAAGGGAAGTCATAGCTTCCCCTAATGAGGAGATTCTAGAAGACCATGACATAATAGAATCTAAAGAACCTCCTCAAATTTCTATCTCCGACAAGAGAAATCCAGCCTAGGAAAGGGAACTTATTCAATATGGAGAGAAGTATGGTGTCCCCGAAGGAACCATGAGACAAGTGAAGAAACCTAAGCCATTCTCCAGTTATATGGATTTGATGTGTGATCTCTTAGAGAAGGATCCTACCTACTTTGAAGAAGCCATTCAAAAGAAATAATGGACATATGCCATGATAGAAGAATACCAATCCATCATAATGTATGGGAAATAGTTCCCAGACCAAAGAGCAAGGATGTGGTATCTTCCAAATGGATTTTCAAAATAAAATGTGTTGCTGATGGAAGTATTGAGAAATATAAAGCAAGGTTTGTTGCTTGTGTCTTTTCTCAAAAGTAAGGCATTGATTATGAAGAGACGTTTTCTCCTGTAGCCAGATACACTTCAATCAGAACCATCATAGCCCTTGCAACTAAGATGAAGTGGAAGTTACACCAGATGGACATGAAAACTGCCTTCTTGAATGGTGTCATTGTAGAAGAAGTGTATATAGAACAACCTCAAGGATTTGAAGTTGAAAACAAGAAGATTCATGTGTTCAAGCTGAAGAAGGATCTATACGGATTGAAGCAAGCTCCTAGAGCTTGGTATGGAAGGATTGAAATTTTTATGACGAGCTTGGGATTTACCAAGAGTAAATATGATTCTAACATTTACTTCAAGGTTATGAATGATGAGCCTGTTATATTGCTGTTGTATGTGGATGAATTATTCTTAACTGGAGAAGAAAAGCTCATCACTGAATGTAATAAGAAGCTCACTGCATAATTTGAGATGAAAGACCTTAGCCCAATGCACTATTTCTTAGGTCTTGAGGTATGGCAGAGACCAGAGAGGATCTTCCTTACCCAAGGGAAGTATGCAGTTGAAATACTGAAGAGATTTGATATGTTGGAGTGCAAGTCCATGAATATAGCCATGGAAATAAATTTGAAGCTCCTGGTTAATACTTCATCAGAATTGATTGATGCTATGCTGTACAAACAAATCATTGGATCGTTGATGTATTTGATGAACACCATGCCAAACATATGTTTTGTTGTGAACACCTTGAGTTAGTTTCTGGTAGAGCCTAGACATGTTCACCTGATTGCTGCAAAACATGTGATGAGGTACCTTAAGGGTACATTAGATTGTGGTCTCATTTATGATGGAGATCATGACTTCAGACTGAGTGGTTACACTGATTCAGATTGGGTTGGAAGTGTCTTTGATAGGAAGAGCACTTAAGGATGTTCTTTCAGTCTGGGGTCAGCCATGATCTCATGGCAGAGGAGGAAGCAATCAATAATTTCTCTCATCACGACAGAAGCAAAATACAATGCTGCATGTTCTACCAGCTATGAAGCCATATGTCTTCAGAAGTTGTTGATAGGTCTATTCAATCTAGAGATGGAAGCAACAATGATCCTATGTGATAACCAGAGCTACATGAAGATGAAAAAGAACCCTTTGTTCCATGACAAGTCAAAACACATAGAGATCCGATATCATTACATCCGTGATATGGTGCAGAGGGGAGCCATAAAGATCCAGTATGTTAGCACAAATGAGCAGGTTGCTTATGTGTTGACCAAGACTCTATGTTGTGTAAAGTTTGAGAAATTTTGAGATAATCTTGGTGTAGTCCGTAAGGACCTCCCTCGAAAGGGGGAGTAGTGTTGTGTTGCCAACCTAGTGTTGTGATGCCATCCTCGTGTTGATGATGTGCCAACCTCATGCTGCGATGATGTGCTAGCCTCATGCTATGATGATGATGTGCCGACATCGTGCTGTGATGATGTGCCGGCCTCGTGCTGTGATGATGATGTGCCAACCTCGTGCCATGATAATGTGTGCCAACCTCTTGCTGTGATGATTTGTGCCAGCCTCGTGATGTGATGATGTGTTGCCAACCTTGTGCTATGATGATGTGTTTCCAACATCGTGCTGTGATGCCAACTTCGTGCTGATGATGTTGTGTTGCCAGTCTTGTATTGTGATTCCAACTTCGTGCTGATGATATTGTGTAGCCATATTCATGCTCTTATGCCAGCTTCGTGCTGAAGACTCTCATCCTAGTGCTGATGTTTATGATGCTCCAACCTTTGTGCAGTGTTGTTGATGATATTGATGATGAGAAAAAACTTTTGATGATTTATAGATACGCCAGTCAGTGTTCCAGATGTTGTTGATGATGTTTCCCTCTCTCTCACCTGATGCTGTTGTAGAATACCCTTCTTGTTAAGGAGGACTGTTGTAATATTGTAACTGTAAAGAGTATTATATTTATTATTGATGTATTATTCATTAGATCAATCCCCTTTTGCGGATTGATCATGTCGGGCATTGTAAATGACCAAATTCCCTATTGCGGATTGGTCAAGCCCTAATTGTAATATGAAAAATGAGAAGTCGCTCCCCAGAATAAATTAAAGTGGTTCTAACCACCCAAAAAGAGAAGTCGGCCCTGCCAGTGAAAAGACACTTCCTTTCAACACTTACCGGATTCTATCAATAAAGGAGGCCAACGCCTCATTTACACACTCACTCATTCGATCATCCAAAGATCAATTTTGGAACTGCAGTTGGAGAATAAGGAAGAGAGAGAGGCACATTACTTGGGAGAATAATTTCTGTAGTGTTTGGTTTATTCTCTTGGCATTGTATTGGCTATCTATATTAAGGAAGTTTTTGTTGGGTTTTCTCCCACATGAGGGTTTCCTAGGATAAATGACGTGTTTCTTGTGATTGTGTTTCTCTCAGTGATCCTATCTATGTTATGGTTATCTAGTAAATTGAAAAGAAACCCAATAATAGCTTAAACTCTAACAAGAAGCATTGTCACTATTGATAAAATTTCATCTTATAATCACCATCCTAATTCGACTTTAGCTCAGGTTTCTCCTTTGTATGTTCCTAGTGTTCGAGTAGAATCTTCCCCACCATGAGTGAATTATGTGGTGTCTTATCCTTAATGTTCAACTGGAATATTTATAGGTTGGTTACCAAAGAAACCCTTGGCCTGAGCCTAGTGCTAGGCTGTACCTGGAGAAGTACTACACATGAGCTGTAAGGCTGTGTGATGCTTTGTACATATTGTACTTATAGGGTTTCTTGTTTTCAAGTTTTGTATTCCATAGCATGTGTTATTATCAGAGGTTGATATATTGGATTTGTTAACTTTTGGGTGAAGTGTTGTTGGTCTTATGTACAAGACTTTGAAGATGTTTTTATTTAGTGCTTTTTTCCCATGTCGATCCATTTTGACAGGTAATGATCTCGAAACTAGCATATAGGTTAGATTTCCCCCTTCATGCATTTTTGTACTATCCATTTCTTGTTTCATTTTTCCTTAGGATCGACCTGACTGAGTTGCGACACAAAACCTTATTTTAGTTTTGGAAGTGTTCTAATTCATGTGGTAAAGCCTACTGTTCATGGGTGCCCTAGTTAGAACCTTGTTCACAGTTTGGCACCCATGATGAAGTACTTTCATAGGCTCGTAAGCCCTTTTTAGTTCCACCACGACTTTGCATTGAAGCCTCATGTCTTATTCTCAATATCTTTCCATCCAATACCCATGGGTCTCCCTCATTTATGTGTTGAGTTGTGACACCGCATTACATTCTACTACTTGTGATTTTGAGCCTAATGTCGGCTTCAACTTGCTATTGTTTATCCTTTTTTCTTACACATTCTCTCAGTTGCTATCCTTTGAATTTATTTCCTTTGCGAATTGACACCTTTATCCCTGGAGGAACTTTCTTCAAGTGTTCATATCTTGCACATGCTTCCTTGCATTTACCATAGGTACGTTCCTTGCACTTGCAACTAGTTTTCTTTCCTGTGACACTAGTTTCCTTTGTGTATTCTAGCATTCTTTTATTATTTTTGATGTTTTCCAATATGAAAAGGACAAAAAGATAAAATAACAAAACAAGAGCATGGGAATGAGTATTATTTATCCTTATTAGCAGTAGTTCAGTCGCCTCTAAACAAAGCACAAAATCTTGAGTCTAATCTCAACAATTTGGGTTAGTATGACTTTAGGAAACTGAACCAGTTACACAAAGTTGTTACTCCTCTGACTTGTTATTGTTACTTATGTCAATGTTCATTTTCAGTTCATGCTGCCTAAGTCACATATTGTGTCGTGTTCTTGTTCAGAGGAAGTTTTAGCTTGTGTTGGCCATTTCAAAGAATTCTTGGCTTTGCAAGTTGACCTTCCCATGTGTCAAGTACATCTCAGAATCATAACTATCTTTTTTCTATACTCATGCTGGTATGGAGGGACCCCATTGTCTTCTTGACGACATGTTAAACTCTTATCGAGTGTAAAAAATTTCTCTGAGAGTTTGACCTAGAGTCACACCCTGGCCCTATTTACATAATTGATAGGTAACCTTATGCTCAATAGATGAAATTCCATCATTGGTCATTGATTGAGTGGTTTCCCTTATGTTTGACGAAAATAAAATTATTCACACATTGGGATTCATGCAATACATTGGATTCCATCTATCCCCATTGGCGGTTTCCTCACATTTTTCAACAATTTTCATTATTGGTAGTTATTCAGAGGGTCTCTTTCATGCACTATCTACCTCTAGTGCATATGGGAGACACACTTTGTGGTGGTATTTTCAAAATTTCATCCGAGTCCTTCCAAACATTTGACCTTCTACTACTCCTCATATTGGATGATGGGGGATGCCTTAATTCCCTCCTTCCAATAGATCTCTTCCTACCAAATTCAATGCACTTTCTCTAGGTCAGGGATCTAGAGTCATTAATAGTACCTTGGGGCTTGCAGTCATCAGTGGCAAGTTCCCTTGCTATTAACAGTGGGAATTCATCAACCTCCCCTAAACGTTAGATTCTACTAGGTGTTCGACATCAGATCCTCTACTCACACTTGTTATATTGTACTAGGTACCTTGACTCCCATTAGCATTACCAATGGGATGTCTCACATTTGTTAATGGTATACACCAATGACTAGTAATCAAATAGTGTCTCACTATGTTCAACTTCAACACATCTATTCGCATGGTTCATACTCGTACCACGACGGTTGATTTGAAGACCTAAGGAATTTAGTAGCATCACCTCTTTTATGTTGCTACCTAAGTTGTGATTAGATTGTACCACTCCTCACATCGATAGTTGTGAAGGATCAATTATCCAACTCTTTCCCCATATATCCTTCACTAATTATGAGAAATACCACTTTGTATCTCTTTCATGGCTATGATATCTATTTGACATGGGTCCACAATGTATCTCTTTTGTACCCATGATCACTACTTTCTATATATACATTTTTCATGGATCTACAATGTACTTGATTGGCGGCTATGATTATCATCATACCCGAGCATGGGTATGCCCGCCTCAGGAATTGAGTTTTATAACTTGTTTCTGTGTTGGTTGTTTTCCTCATATTGAATTCTAGTGACCTTCACCATGACTAACTGCTCTTCAAAGACTTATAATGTATTTCAGCCATCAATTGACCTTATCACCTCACACATTAGAGGGAATTTGTTGTAGCGTCAATTGCCACCATTGAAGCATTGGTGATCTTATTGGCTTAATCCCTATCCTACTTACAAACAATTCTTCCCCATACCTCCTTGAGTCCTAAAAAACAATTTTTTGGAGTATGTACATGCCCTAGCAATTGTGCAACCCATGTATACATGGGATACTCAAGGTACAATCACATACATGCTAATAAACACTATTTTTTTTTTATGCCTAATTAAATGATGAGTTACAGGTTTGGTTAGTTTCCTAACTCATTTTACTCGTACTCAACCATGTATAACCAACTAGGGACCACATAAAAGGATCCCTTTCCTCAAGGAAAAAGGAATGATACTTTTCACATTAGAGAAAACACCTATCTGGCTATCCTCGCTGAGTTTGTAAGCCCATACATATCCCTATTGCTGCTGGTTTTTTGATCTGGAAACCCTTGTTTCCATCCTCCTTCCGACCACCAACTTATCTGACCTAGATTCTCTCATATATTCTCTTCGTGTCTGTGGTTGAATAGAGTAAAAAACAACTCTTATAGCAGGATCCACGTGGAGGAATCTGGGATCTCTTTCGATAGGGCAGTTCCACATTGGACATGTAAAATATGTAACTACCTAACTGTTGTTCATCAATAATATAGAAACTCATTCCTTCGAAGTGTATTGTTGTGGTATTGTTTAAATCTGCCATTGTTTTATATATTCTTCATAGAATACTATATTATCTGATCTTTTCGTCATTTTTCATAGGACTAATGGGTAGTTATTAGTATAACTACCACTTTGTATAGGTTTTCATGTTTGAGTTTCTTGCAGGTTGCATAGGAACCATTTGAAAAGAGCGAAGAGAATCCAACAATCAGATGCCTGAGAGTGAACCTTTCTCTTTCTCCCAATAGTTAGTTATTTCCTTTGAATTCGGTTATAATATATTTGTTAAGTATTCTTTATGTAATTTTCTTCTTGTATGCTCATTAGTACGCCGCGGTAATCCCACTACTATAGGGGAGTTTTACCCGAAAGAAATAGGAGAGTGATTCTTTGTGTAGTTGGACTTAGGTTGCGTCCGTCTCACTTCTTTTGGATATTTGATTCAAGGTGGTTGACCAACTGTTGAACCAATCAAGAAGGAATCTTGGTATTTCACCTGAAAGAATGGAGCCACCTCCTATAAGACATGGGTTTAATACCACTGGTTCATTAGAGCTAGTGTGTGAGACTCTGTCATACGTGGGAAATCCTACAAGGGAGGAAGCTATGAATAAGACTTTTATAGATAAATTTCTCATGGATACCAACCAAGGGACCTCTTTCCAAGGGGATTCTTGTGCTTTTCCTTTCTTTGGAAACGTTGGTGCCCCCTTGATGGCTACTTTGAACATTCCTAGATTGACGATGGGACTGTTGGCTTAGCTATGGACCACTCTGAATGTTCCAAATACTCTTGATGATTCTTAGATAAGAACCTTATGTCATGGGCATCAAGTTGATGTTGACCCTTTACCTTATTCCTCAACGAAATATACTCTTCTTACTTCTACCTCATTTGGTGAAAGACTAGCTACTAGTAACTATAAGTATAAAAGGGATAGAAAGAGGAAGAGTAATAAGAAGAAGAAAATACAAAGGGAAAAGTCACCAACCACTGCAATTCATTTTGGAGACATGCAACTGACCACTGCAAGTCACGCTGGGAGAAAGAAACCAAGTCATGTTGTAGACATGAAACCAACCACTGTGAGTGATGTTGGGGGCAAGCTACCAGCCAATGCAAGTCATGCTAGGGGAATTGATACTCCTAAGAAATCTAGATGAATAGGATGCAAGCCTAAGTTCCCTTGTAAATTTTGCAATGGAGATCACTTTACTCATTGGTGCTCTACTATTCCAGAGGTACAAAAAGTGTGGTCCCTATATAAAGGCCCTTATGCTATTGAATCACATTTTGTTTCCCAACAACCTATTCAACCATTGGTTAATGAAGTGGCCAGGCCGATGCAATCTTCAACTAATCCCACTCTTCTTTTGGAGGGTGATGTGTCTACTAAACATGTTGTCTTGTAACCTATTCAACCAACGGTTGTTGAAGTGGTTGAGCTGATGCAATATTCAACCAACACCACTCTTCTCTTGGAGAGTGGTGAGTCTACCAAAGTGGTCGAGCCAATTCAATATTCATCCGATCCCACTCTTCTTTTGGGGAGTGATGTGTCTATTGAAAGCGTCTTCAACATTCCCAATTCAAAACCTTTTAAACAAGGGGGAATTCCACTCATTTCAACGTACTTTCTCCAAGTCCTAGGATGGTTTCCTTTGATTGGAGTGATATTTTTGAGCCTTACATTCCTTCTTTTTCACCTTTCCAAATAAGGGTTGAGTTTTTTTTTACTAGCAAAATTGGAAACTATATGGGTTCGTACTCGCATGACATGAAGTCGATTCCGACCACTACCACTATAACCTCCAGGTGTGCCCATGATTCCCCTTATCTAAAACACAGGTTAAGCCAGGGTTTTGAATCAGTGACTTCACATAATGGAGTTCCTTAATAAAACACTTCATCACCGACTTACCTACACCTTTGGGGTAAATAAGGGTTGGATTTAATTCAACAAACATTTACCAATTTATTGTAGATAAAGGAGTCTCTACAAGCATTTTGTCCTCCTAAGTTTGGAAAGCTTTGGGTTCTCGCAAGCTTATGTCAGCTACTAGTGAGTTCCTGGATTTTGACAGAAGACCTAGTGAATATTTGGGAATTCTTCCTTAGTTTCCTATCATGTTAGATGGGAATACTATCCTAGTCGATATGATAGTGGTGAAAGGTCCATTAGACTTCAATATGCTTCTTGGGTGTGATTATGTATATTCTATGAATGTTGTGGTGTCTACACTCTTTCAGGTGATGTGTTTTCCTCACAATGGAAGTATTTTCGCTATTGATAAGCTTGCATATGATAATCACCATCCTAATTTGATGTTATCTTAGGCTACCCATTTGTATGCTCCTAGTATTCAAGTGGATTCTTCCCTGCCACAGGTGAATTATGTGGCATCATATCCTTGGTGTTCAATTGCTTCTAAGAAGGAGCCTTTATAATCTTGTTTTCCATCTTGAGACAAGTATTGACAATTCATCAAGTGATTTATCCAATGGGGGCACATGAGCTCTTTCTTTTCCCTATTGGCCCGAGGGACTGCAATTTTCCTCTTGAGTATGATCTCACTGTTTGTGGGACCTCATGCCCTGACATTCATGAGTCTTTTCTAATAGACTCTACTAGCTTTGACTAAAATCTCCATCATTATATGGAATATGGTCAGTTCACTTTGTCCATCTGGGCTGTCAATATTCCTAGTTCAAATGATTTCTTGGATGTTGAACTACCTTTGAATGAGGATCTCCTTGAAGCCATGACTACTGATGGTAGACCGTGGGAAGACATGCATCAAAAATTGTTCTTTCTTCTCGAACTGGAGGCTGTACCGATAGACCATTATATAAACCTTGGCTTGAACCTAGCAATGGGTTGTACTTGAATAAGTACTATGCATAAGCTGCAAGGCTATGCGATGATTTGTACTATATTATACTTTTAAGGTTTGTTGTTTTTAAGTTTTGTTTTCCACAATATAAGTTGTTATTAGAGGTTTATATATTGGATTTATTAACTTATGGATGCATGCTGTTGGTCATATATATAGGAATTTGGAGACTTTTTTCTTTGGTATTTTTTTTTATGTCAATCCATTTTGATAGGTAATGATCTTGAAATTGGCATATAGGTTATATTTTTCCATCCCTACATTTTGAATTATCAGTTTCTTTGTTCATTTTCCCTTAGCATTGACCCCACTGAGTTGTGACATGAAGCCTTCTTTCCATTTAAAAGTGTCATAATTTGAATGTTAGAGCGTACCATTCACGGGTGCCCTAGTTAGAACCATGTTTGTAGTTTAGTGCCCATGCTAAAGTATTTTGATAGGTTCAAGAGCCCTCTTAGTCCAACCATGAATTTTCGTCAAAGCCACATGACTTATTCTCAATATTATTTTGGAAAGTACCCACAGGGCTGCCACATTTATGTTTTTTGTTGCATTGACTACATCACACACCGTCGCTCATGCTTTTAAGCCTAACACCAGATTCAAATTGATTTTTTTATGTCTCGTCACTTATGCATTCTCTTCAGTTGCTAGCCCTTGCATCTATTTCCTTTGCAACTTGAAACCCTTATCTCTGGAGGAAACATATCCATGAGTGTCAATACCCTACACTCTTTCCTTGCATTGAGCATAGGTATGTTTCATGCGCTTGGATCTAGTTTGATTTCCTAATGGAACTCGTTTCCTCCACTGTATTATAGCATTATTTTCTTCCTTTTCAGGCTTTCATAATATGAAAAAGACCAAAAATAAAATATGATAAAAAAGAGGGGAGGGAAATAATCGAGTTCTTTGTTTATAATTGGCAACAGTTCCAAGTCAATGATGTCATCCCTGAACAAAGAACTATTTTTGAGTCTTTGTCTCAACTAATTGGGTTTCTAGTTTGGCATTAGAAAGTTGAACCTTGATTATTGAGTATTTTCTCCCCCAAGTGGTTACTCTTCTAGTCATCGTGGAGAGTATGCCAATGCCTCCTATGTCACAAAATTATATCATTGTTCATTCTTGAACCAATGTTTCCCAAGTCACTTTTGTGTCGTGCTTATGTTCAAGGGAAGTTTTAGCTTCTGTCAACCATTCCTCAGACTTTATGGCTTATCATGTAGGCCTTCCCAGTCATCAAGTCACTTTCAGTATAAAAAAGTATCACTGTCCTATTATTGTGCCAATATGGAAGGTATTCATTGACTTCTTGTTGATGGGTCAACTCTTATTGACTACAACACATTGCTCCAAGATTTTGACCTAGAGTAGCATCATGGGACCGTTTTCATCATTGATAGTTTACCTTGTGCTTAGCGGATGGAATTTATTTAATGGTCACTAATTGAGTCATTTCCCATGTGTTTGGCATCAAGAACTCTATTCACACTTTGGGATTCATGTAGTACCTTGGATTCCATTTTCATCATTGGTGGAATTCCTTGTCTCTGTTAGTTGTTTTCATTATTGGCCATTACTTGGAGGGTCTCTTCCATCTGCTATTCCATCTGGTGCATGCAAAAGACATACTTGGTGGTGTGTCCTTCTAGCTTTTCATTCAATACCTTCAAAAACATTTTCCTTCTATTTCTTTGTGTTGGATGATGGGGGATGCCTTAGTGCCATCCTTCCAACAGATCTATTCACATCAAATTCAACTCATTTTCTATGGTCTTTGGATCTAGATTCATTATAGTACCTTGGGTTTTCAATCATCAGTGGAAGGATCCCTTTCTATTGACAATGAGAATACATTAATGTCCTCTGATCAATAGATTCTACAAATGTTCGACATCAACTCATTTATTCACACTTGTTAGATTGTACTAGGTACCTTGATGCCATTATAATTATCGATAGGTTGTGTTATCACATGAAGTTGTTCAGGGTCATAGGTGACAACCATGAGCACGGGAAAACAGTTAGGCACAGTTTTCAGCAGCAAAGCCCCCCCCATGCAACTGTGTTGTTTAGTTTAGCACCACTTCAAAACACCATTGGAAGGATACCATAATTTACAGGAGGATAAATATTTGGTGAGGGCGCTAAAATAGCCGGCACAGATAGATCATAGAGCGCGATTGGATCAACAACCACCAATCATTTTGGTGCCACAAGCTGCATGGGCGTTAAAATCCAAAGGCAGGCAAAAATCCAAACCACGATATTGTGGGGAGGCTACGAGGCGGAAGATGGTGCATTTCAGGCCCAAAAGCAGTGTGGGTCCAAATCGCTCTCGACGGCCCCAAAACCTCAACTCAGTCCATAAATAGGAAGAAGGGAAGCTATGGTCGAGGAGACAAAATTGTCAGCCCAAGGTACCATGATAGACAGTTTCTTCTTGCAGACCCATACTGATCTGATCTTGCGTATGATAGGAGGAAACATGCACAGTCTGATAGGAGGATGCACAGACGAAAATCCTTGGATGGGATGGCCAGATAAATCTCCTAGCAGTCGTTCACTAATCTGAGTATAAATAGATCAGTTCGAGATTTTGTTATGGTGGTCGATTGGTTGAGCAGAGCTCCCTATTTTGTAATATTTTGATACTAGAATTTTTCTCTGGTTATGTATGAGACCTAAGACTTTCTCATTAATAGAATTTATCTTCTTTCATCATCTTGTTTAATGTTGTGATGAAACACTTGTGAATGGATGATCCAGACAATTTTTTGTAGTTGTATTGTAATGGAGGTTTGATTATAATGCTGTTGTGACCTGTTTTAGTATTCTCTTTCTTTGTATTGTTTCCTCTTGTGATGAAATGCTCATGCATGGATGATCCATACGAGTTATTGTAGTTGTATTGTAATGGAGGTTTGGTTATAATACTGCTGTGATATATTTCAGTATCTTAAAATTGAGTTCAAGAGTTCTCTTGTGCCTGAGTTTTTCTTCACCAAGCTGCTTGAAGGCCGGATGCTCATGGAAAACTTGTCCACCTTTATCACTAAGTCTTCCTTCCACTCAAATTTAGCCTAAAACACTGACTGAAGTTAATGAGAACCTCATTTCCCTATGCATTGCTTGTCCAATTTCTGTGTTAAATCATTCTTGTACTGAGTTTTTTCCATTTGACCTCCACTCATAAACCTACCTCCACAAAAATTTTGATGGGCACTTGGCTTATCCTCTTGCAATGTGAGGGTGAATATCAGTGCTAAAATTCTTGGCACCATTTTCGGGGAACAAATTGAAGACATTTCCCTGGGATTGAACAACAAATAAATTCTAATTCTGAAAGTGCATCAGAAATCAATACCTTGAAGATTGCAACTTGCACCTGGCAACGCCACTGTTTCATTTGTGGCTCCTAAAGGTAGAAACATGAGGTCTAATCCACATTTGCCTCTGGAAACACCTGAAGCTGACCTAGAGAAGATTATCAAGAAAGGAAATACATCTCAAAAAGGGATTTCAACTGCTGTACCGGGTGATTATGGTAATTTACATGATTTTCCTTTTAAAACTCCAGTAGTTGTATCTAATTCTCCTTTTATACCATCTGCTGGAGTTTCCAAAAGTTTAGATTTTGAAAGCTTTCATGTTGAACTTCCCCCTTCTAGTATTCGTTTGGAAGGAGAAAATTTTGAAACTCCAATTTCCCCTGATATTGTAAAGTGGTTTAGACCTAGGAGCTTAGAATATTTTCCCACTTTGGGTTTTCCTACTCCTCCTCCTATCAAAGTTGCTTTAACTAAAGAGGGGTAATATTCTCTTCCCTTGAAACCTATATCATTCTCCTCCAACAATCGACTATTTCCCCTTTCCCCTAGAAACACAACTGCAGTCCCACCTGTCCAAACTCCATTTCCCCCTTGTTCTCCTACAGTTCACATCCCAATGACAGGCGCTAATCTTCCTAGAAACATGATGGATGCCACAGTGGCTGCTAGATATGCTCCTCTTGTTTTAACTCAGTCTATGAATTCTCTCCTAGCTGGAGAATACCTTAAATACATGCCCATGTTCATAGGGGAGGAAGACATAACTGCAGAAGAACACCTTTCAACTTTTTATAGTTATGCAAATAATCTTAACATTGAAAATGAAGATGTGTGGATGAGATTTTTTGTACAAAGCCTTGATGGTGAGGCTAGGAAATGGTTTAGGGGTTTGACCCCTAGATATATTTCTGGGATTGAAGCTTTGGATGATTCATTCCTGAGGCATTGGGAGGACAAAAAATATTTTCTTTATTATATTACAAAATTTGAGTCAGTCAAGAGAAAAGAGGGGGAATCTGTCTCAGACTTCTCAAAGAGGTTTAATGAGATGTACAATAATATTCCCACTGAAATAATGCCTACATAAACCTCTGCCAAGATTACTTATGCCAACGCTTTTGACCTTGAGTTTTGCCTCCTATTGAGAGAAAGAAGAGCTACCTCTTTAGCTCATATGCAATATGCATCTCTTGAAGTAGAGTCTAATATATTGGTAGCTGAAAAATTTAGGAGTAAATATGATAGAGACATAAGGAAAGGTAGGGATGCAACTTCAAACTCGGATTCCTCTACTTCCTACCCTCAAGTGGATGAATTGACAAAGCTGGTAAAATCACTTTCTGCAGAAATGGAGAAATTGAAATTTGAAGGAGAGCAAAGCTATAAGAACCCCCAGAATGGTGATAATAGGGGTAATTTCAGAAGACCTGATAATTCCCCTCAGATCATCCAAAGAGATCAAATAAATAGGGACAGGGATGATAAAAAAATCCAATCCCCTCTCCAAAATAACTTTGTTACTGATGAAGAAGGAGAGGAAGAAGACACTGACCCTGAAATCCATTGTCTTGGTGACACCTCTTCATCTCCTCATTTAACCCAATCTGCATATGAAGAGTCTCTCATGGATATCCAACTAAATGAGCTAAGCGAAGGGGAAAGGACCATTGGAAATCCAAATACATACAACCTAAGGTTAAAGAAGAAATAGTTAAAGCCTAACATTCCTGATCATCCTACTAGAACAAAGAATCCCACTAAGGATGTGGCAACTAGAAGGAAAGAAAAAGAGGCACAAAACCTCTAGGCAGTGGTTAAGATCCCTACCCCAAAAGTTAAGGATATTCTAAAGCCTCCCTTCTCTTTTATCTTTGAGAATGAGATTCAAAAGATTAAAATCCCTGTACCCTTTTTGGGGCTAGTTAAGAATGAGGATTTCAAAAGGTATCTTTCCAAAATGCTGCAGCCTGAAGCTTCATCTTATCCCACAGATTCAATCAATCTCCAAGATGAAAAACTAGCTGTCATACTAGGACATTTGGTAGAGGATAGGGATGACTCTTCCCCTCCATTCTATACATCATTGAACATTCATGATAAAGTGTTGCACAACTATCAAATGGATTCAAGGGCATCTCATAAACTCATTCCTAAGACTGTCATGAATGATCTTGGGTTGGAGGTTACAAGGACCTACCATGACCTATACTCATTTGATTCCAGGAAGGTGAAGTGCCTTGGGGTTATTAAAGGCTTGGTTGTTTCCTTGTTCCAGTTGCCAATGAAAAGTGTGGTCATGGATATTGTGGTGGCTGATGTCCCCCCTAAGTTTGGAATGCTCTTGTCTAGATCTTGGATCGAAAGACTAGGGTGAACTCTGCAGATGGATATTTCATATGCCACCATTCCTGTGTTTGGGGGGGAACATAGAAGGGTTTATAAGGAAGCACAACTTGCTTATATTGTCAGTGATGAAGCAAATCCTACCAACCACCCCATTTTTGCAGTTGATACTGATCTAGGAACCAATATGTTACAACTCATTGATGCTCCTCAAACACATATTGAAATCAGAAAACAACCTATTACCTCTCCTGAAGATACTCCTCCCATTACCTCTGTTTGGAAGATGTTTTTTGATGGAGCCTCTTATAGGGAGAGTGCTGGTGCTTGGGTAGTCTTTATTTCCCTACCCAAGAGACCATATCTCTGTCTTACAAGCTTGAATTTGAAACAACAAACAATGTGGTAGAATATGAGGCTCTTGTTTTGGGTTTGAGGGATGCTAAAGACATTAATATTGAAGAGCTAGCAATGTTTGGATATGATGAGTTAATTGTTCATTAAGTAAAAAATTTGTATCAAGCTAAGCACCCCAGGTTGTAGACCTACGTAAATGAAGTCTCAGATATTGTTGATAGTTTCTTATTGGATTTTAATATCTCATTTGTTGCAAGAGAGGAGAACACTATGGTAGATTCTTTAGCTGTCTCAGCAAGTAGGTTCAGAGTTCCTTTGCCCCCTAATCTGAAGTATGACGTGGAAGTAAAGTATAGACCCTCTATTACTGACAATGTCAAACATTGAAAGGTTTTTGAGGATGATCTTGAGATAAAAATATTTATTGAGATTGTGGATGATTTTTTTTTTTCATATTGATCAAGATCAGGATACTGAAGAAAACCCTCATGTTGATATTTTTCTGAATAAAGTTGTTGACCATCATATTATTCAGTTTCCTAGTAACCATATTCCAAAGGGACTTGTCCCTTTGGAGAGGTTGTTTGATAGGATTGATGTTGCTGTAAAGGTTAAAAGTTCAATTGAAGATGCTGCTATGATTGAATGCAATTTAGGAACAAAGGAAGACCCAAAGTATGTCAATTTGTCTGGAAACTTGTCAAAGGAACAAAGGGCTGAATATGTTAAGATTTTAAAGGATTTTGCTGATGTGTTTGCCTGGAAATATGAAGAATTAAGAACATATGACACAAACATCATTGAAAACACTATCCCTTTGAAAGAGGAGGCCAAGCCTTTTAGCTAGAAAATCAGACAGATAAATCCCATGCTGCTGCCTATTATGGAAAAAGAAGTGAAGAAGCTGTTGGATGCCCAAATCATCATTCCTTTGAGATATTCAGAATGGGTGGCTAACTTGGTGCCAATGAGGAAGAAAAATGGGGAAATCAGGTTGTGTGTTGATTTCATGAATTTGAACAGGAGCTCCAAAAAAGATAACTACCCCTTGCCAAAGATGGAGCACATTTTGCATAGAGTGACTGGTTCATCTAGGATGTCTATGATTGATGGATTCTCTGGCTACAATCAAATCTTTGTCCTGCCTGAAGATAGAGAGAAGAAAACCTTCACTACTCCTTGGGGCACATTCATGTACGCTAAAATGTCTTTTGGATTGATGAACACAGGAGAAACCTTCCAACAAGCCATGGACATTGCCTTTATTGGGGAGAAATACAAATTTGTAGTCATCTATCTGGATGGAATTATAGTTTTATCAAAGTCTGAGAAAGAGCATTGTCATCATTTGAAAAGGGTCTTCCTGAAATGCAAAAGGTTTGGTCTCTCTCTCAATCCTAAGAAATCTTTGTTTGCTATGAAGGAAGGTAAATTATTGGGGCACATTGTGTCAGCAGAAGGGGTAAGAATTGATTCAAGTAGATTAGAGGCCATCCAGACCTTACCTTTTCCTATATCTAAGAAGGAGGTTAAATCTTTCTTGGGTAAGATCAATTTTCTAAGAAGGTTCATCTCTGACTTTGTTGAATTAGTGAAGTACATTACAACTATGCTCAGAAAGGGAAATGAAGTGAAATGGACTTATGAGGCTTGAGAATATTTTGATCAGATAAAAAGGGATTTGATTGAATCACCTGTTCTCATCAACCCTAACTATTCTAAGGAATTTCTGATATTTTCCTTTGCCTCATTTGACATAGTGGCTGCTATTTTGCTATAGAAAAATATGGAGGGGTTAGAGTAGCCTATTTCCTTTTTCAGTAGAGCATTGAGGGATGCATAAAGGAGATTGATATCATTGAGAAGAATGCATATGCTTTGGTCAAATCCCTCAAGGCTTTCAGAGTATATGTTCTGCATTCAAATATTGTTGCATATGTCCCTTCATCCTCAGTAAAAGAGATATTGATCCAACCTGACATAGATGGGAAGAGAAGCAAATGGATTGCTAAAATTCTGGAATTTGACCTTGAAATGAAACCCACTAAATTAGTGAAAGGCCAAGGTTTAGCCAGGTTACTGGATGAATCAAATTGCAAATATTTTGGGGTTAATTTTATGAACGTAAAATCAAAAAATCGGTAAGATGAGATTGTTGAGAGAGGCTCTCATGTCAACCCCATCTTGGCAGAATGCACTTGGTATAAAGACATCATATATTTTCTGCAGAAGTTGCGACCTCCTGATGGATTAGACAAGAACAAGGTGAGATCTTTGAAACTCAAAGCAATCAAATATTGTCCCATTGATCAGGTTTTGTATTGGAAAGATACTCTAGGAGTTCTTTTGAGATGTCTAGATCCACATGAGGCCCAAAGGGACATAACTGTTTTCATGAGAACTTATGTGGGGGGCATGATTTTTGGAGGACCACAACTTATAAGATCCTCAGAGCTGGGTATTTATGGCCTAGCATTTTTACTGATGTTTGTGCAAATATTAGAACTTGTGTAAAATGACAAAAGTTTTATGGAAAGCAACAACTCAAATATTTGCCTTTGAAACTTGTGGTGGTTTCTGGACCTTTTCAACAGTGGGTTTTTGACTTCATTGGAGAAATCCACCCAACCTCAAGTGGCCAACACATGTGGATTTTGATGACAACTGATTATTTCACCAAGTGGATAGAAGCCATTCCTACAAGAAGTTCCTTCCGCAAGGTAATCATTAGCTTTCTTGAGGATATCATGTCTAGATTTGGTTGTCCAAGCAGGATTGTTACAGACAATGATGCCTCCTTCAAAGATGAACCATTGATCAAGTTCTATGAACAATATGAGATTACATTAGTCGATTATACTCCTTACTACCCCCAAGGAAATGGTTTGGCAGAGTCCCCTAACAAGAGACTCATAAACATAATCAAGAAATTGTTAGAAGACAACAAGAAAGCATGGGACTCAAAGCTGAAATTTGTATTATGGGCTGACAAAGTTACAACAAAGAAGTCACTTGGTGTTTCCCCTTTTCATCTTGTATATGGGGTTGAGGCTACTTTTCCTACTCAGCTTGCCTTTCCTATGGTAAAATTCCTCCAGGATTACCAAGGAGAACCTGATGACATGGTCAGGAGGATACATCAGATGGTAGAAGTACATTAGGCTAGGGAGAAGCTACTTGATAAATCTCAGGACCATCAACAGAAGATGAAACGAGCCTTTGACAAGAAGGTAAGAAAGGAAGATTTTCAATTGGGTGATCCAGTACTCAAGTGGGATGCACCCAAGCAAGACAAAGGAAAACATGGGAAATTT
>ML799884.1:172480-190224 GCA_009831015.1 Picea engelmannii | reverse complement strand
ACTTTGGGAAGGATTACCCCATGCCGGTCCTGATGGGAGAGGCATAGTAGTCTGTCCAGGGTTCCATTGACTGTGGAAAGAATTACCCCAGAACAACATTCCAGAGGAGGGAATGGATCCTTGTCCTGAGTTCCAAGGTCCTGGTATATGTGCCCTCGGCGCAGGAATAGTACCCTGCGCCGGAGTAGACTGTCCAAAAATGGGAGTGCCCCCAGATGGGAAAGTGGTGGATGCGAAAGTGTTGTTACCAAACGTCCCGTTCCAAACAAATGGTGACGAACCTACCGGCATAGTGTGCGCAGGTGTTCCTTGACTCCCGGCTCCAAATGAACTAGTGTGTGCAGGCTGCCCGGCGGACTGCTGATGCAGACCACCAAGCAAAGGGGACGAATGAGAGATATGACCTCCAGCGTAAGGAAAAGCGTTAAAAGGGACAGGAATGCCCCCAAGTTGACCTTGCAGAGGAGCGTTAGAGCTCCCTGCCCCCAGACCCAAAGTCTGTAAAGTGGAGTAAGTGAGTGCAGGACTTGTACCCGAACTAGGCATACCGTATGAAAACGGAGGGCCTGCTGCACTAGGTGTGAAGGGAGTTGTGGCCACCGCGATAGATGGGATCGGTCCACTATGCGACGTAGTTGCGGCTGAGACCGTAGTGGCTCAGACCGACGACGACAAATTAAGAGATGCTTCTCCTGTGGTAGAAACGGTGGTGGGAATGGAAGAATTCCCAGAGGAAGTAACAACGTTTGTTTCCATAGCTGTGTGAGGCACTGACAGGCATTCGTAAAATTGGATTGGTACAATAACTGATGGCCAGGTATCAGTGGTTGGGGTTTCAACCGAGCCAATATTGGCGGTTGATTCCTCCGGAAGTTGTTCAGGCACAATGGTTTGTAATCCGGTTGCTTCGAAAGACCCTTGTTGGTCTAGCTTCCGCCTCAATGGTGGCGGGGGTGGCTCCAGTATAATCGGCGACAGGCCCAGAAGCCTTCGTGACCGACGAAGCTCGGGATCCTCCACTGTGTGAGAAGATCCAAGACACACTAAGGTATTCTACACGTTCAAACAGTAACACACACTAAAAAAGAAGCCCCTAAGAGATAAGACAAGCAAACACTAAACTAGTTGGAAGAATAGTTACAACAACCAACACTAGAGAAACTTACCGGTGCAAGTGCAACTCAAACACGGAAGCACCCTCTGGGTATAATCTACAAAGCATGGCCCGATGTCTGTCCTAGGTACCGTGGTATACCCCCGCAGTCACCTGTGTATGTCCCTAAAAAGATTGGCAACTAGTTTGCCAGCACACGAACAGTCACCAGGCGGGTACAGTCGAAAGTCGGGTAGACCACAATGAGTAGGGTATCAAGCCCGAAACCTGTCAAGGGTATCGAGAGAAAATGGTCCGGAAGACAACTGAGGACCTCGAACAGATTCGAGACCCATGAAGCCCCGTGGCAAATGCAAACGACGGAATCCCAAAACAAGCCCTCGATATGTGTTCTCCACTACGATTGGTCCGACTTTGGAGGGGTTATCTCCGCTACCTTTCCACATGAGACCTCATGTTTATCCCCTGTGTTAGAGGGGGGTCCCAGATAACTTCCACGAAACTGGACTTCTACACTCCCTATCACAGACTCTAATGTTTGGTTTTGAATGGCCTTGGAGAGTTTCCTCTCCAACCTAATCCAAGGCCCTAGTCCTGAACTAGTTTGTGAACCCTACAAACAAAAAGTCTAATAGATTTTAAATTAGCGTTGCTTTTATGGGATTTCTTACGTCACGGGGTATGAAGGTGAAACTGATGATGTGTAAAGACTAAAGCAAAAACGAATGAAAAAGGCTGGAAACAAAAGACTTTTACTAAATGAAAAAATCAACAACTTTTCACAAAGAAAGATTTCTTTTTATTTTCAATTTTTCTAAGATTTTATGCAGCAGACATAAAGGAATTTCACTTGATTATGAGCTACTTATGCTCTAAATACACTGCAAAAAACTTATGAACAAAAAGACTTCTCCCTAGCTATTGATGCAACAACACAATCTTCAAACAAAGAAGAAAATGAAAAGTTTTATTTTTTATTTAAGTGCTAATCAAGCAACAAAGGGAAAATACTGACAAGCACAAAACCAAGAAAGACAAATTTTGTCTTAAAGCACAGATCGCAAAGAATCAAAGTAAAGGCACATAATGTCAATCAAGAAAACAAAGATTCTTACGCTTGTCTAAAAACCATAAAACAATTTTTTTTTTCTTTTATATTTTCTGTGAAACTATCAACTAAGAAAAAACAGGCTAAGGGTAAGATGACCTAACCTACTGACTATTCAACCCTAGACTCAAACACCTGAGAGGAATACTTCTAATCAAATGAGGGGATGACTGCCCCACCTTGACCGAAAAGTATCCTGTCAAGCATGCTTCTGTCACTGAAACAACACGCGTGCGAACACGTGCTGAGCTGAACCAGGACACGTGTACACATGGGCTGACCTTGTACAGGCCGCGTGTATGTATAAATTCTAAGACAAAAATAAACACAGGCAACCGAGACCAGGAAGAGGCCTCTGGTATTGATAACCAGGGTCTCTTGAAGGCTTGGATGCTTCTTCTAACAGAAAAGAAAAATAATTGCAAGGAATAACAAAAACACAAACTGAGACAGGACTATGAACCAGCAAGACTTAGACAGGATCCAGAAAACCCCCTGAGAATGTATAATTCTGACAGGGAAGAGGAGGACTGCCTCTCAAGTTCTCTGAACTCCTACACACTACTGAAACCTCTACAGCTAGCGTTCACACGTGGGCTGTAAGAAGTTAGGGCGAGGGTACATGCGTGCTGGCCTTCTGCAGGCCACGTGTACCTCTGTGTGTCCCGACAATTTTCGTCAAGCAACAGTCAGGGAAAACTGGTATAAAGAACCAGGCTCAATGCTAGCTCAGGCTTTACAGAAAAAGACAGGCAAAGAAACAGAAAATCTAATCTCTTAAACTACCCAAAAAACTCAACTAAATCCGTAAACCCTAAAGAGTATCTTCCCCAGTATGGTCGCCAACTATGTTGTTGGGAAAAATACCCTACGGACTAGCAAACTAGGGTCAGATTTGCATGCAGATTTTGACCGTAAAGAAATGACTTTTTAACCTACCGCCCAAAACTTAAACCCCTCTTTCACAATACATGCATGGAAAGGAACTACTAACCTTGTTACTGATGTTTGGTGTAGATCCTTCGTTGCGCTTTGACTGCTTTCTTGTGCTGCTCCTTCCAAAGATATCCTGCAATCAAGACAAACAATTACGCATGCATGCTACTTTTCTACTTGAGGGTTAGAAATTAAGCATAAATTAAACAAACCATAGATAACTCATGCATTGGGACGGGAAAAGTATTCTTTTATTATTTGAAAAATGAATCAACTTACAATCAAAGTCGAGACCGGCCACCGCTCCTTGATCCTGATCCTGGGATCCTCCTCTTCTTTTGTCCTCCAACTGCTTTGCGTTAATTCTCCTTTGGCTTGAGGAAAGGCTAAAGGGTTGGGACAATGGATTCGACAAATGGGCAGAGTTTCTTCGCTATAATTTTCCTCTCTCAAATGGTACCCCTACCCCTTCTTTTATAGGCTAGAAGGAGCTAGGGTTTTGGACGAACTCTCGGCCATGCATGACTGGGAGTTTCAGTTAAGTGACCCATAGTTTTTTGTTCTGTCGACAACTTTCCTATTTTTGTGTTTTGTTAGGTACACGCGGGCTGTAGTGGGCCTTCCAGCGTGTACACGCGTGTAGTAATGGGTTAGGGCGCGTGGGCCTTGACCCAAGAGGATTTTTCAAAGAGGTTGTTCAACAGATGTCTTGGCAATGAAGGGATATGAGTTGGCCTGATGCCAGGTAAGCATGTGTGGTGCAATTTAGGGTTATAACAAAGTCATAGAGTTTCTGGAGGACACCGTAACCTGGAGGATGTAGCTAAGCAAAATGAAGGTAGTGCCCATAAGAAGAGTCTTGTCACACCTAATGACTGCTCGTACATATATGAAGTTGACTGCTCGTCCATATTTAACAAATCCTCCAAATCCATATATGAAGCATGTCCTCCTCTTTTCATTCTAATTATTTGGACATGTGTAATTTTTAAACCATCATTGATTGTATGATTGTGAAGTAAATATTTTTTGAGCAACAAGATAATTTAAAAATAATGTATATTACCTATCATAGTTTGTAAAAGGTTTTATCCCCTATCATAATTGATTTGTGACATGATTGGGTCCAAATCTAGAGATTCAGAAACCAAAAAAATGGACGAGGTAGAAACTCCCACCTCTTCAAGGCACAATCTAGAGCATTGGTCAACATTGCTTCCGGTAGGCAAAAGTCAATTGTTAGGGCACTTAGAGCAGCGAAAACCCCTGTAGGGGTTCCCACATGAAACTCCTTACTTTCAATTGCAGGGGTTTGGTGAGTTCCCCTAAAAACTCCGCACTAAAGAGGTTGATTCTGGCAAACCAACCAAATTTTGTTCTTTTACAAGAAACTCTAGCAGACGAAGAGAAAACTACTAAGCTTCTTTCCGCCCTCTTACCAGGCTGGTCTTTTGTGGGTCTGGATGCGAGAGGTAGATTGAGGGGTTTAGTCATTGGATGGAGAACTTGAAGCTCCAAAATTTTAAACTCTTGGGATTGCGGCTCAGCCTTAGGGGAGATTTTTTGGTGGAAGGGATTGGGAAGGAGCTCAAAATAGTAAATGTATATGGGCCTCATACAAAACGAAGCACCTTTTGGGTAAACTTGCTTGGGAAAGATATTTTGAAGAATGATGTTCTAATTCTGGGGGGAGATCTTAACTTCTCCTCGAGGGAAGCTGAAAGTTGGGGCTCCTCAGCTCTCCTAGACAACCAAGCAGGTTTCTTCAGCCATCTCCTAGTCTCTAATGGACTTATTGATATAGTCCCCATAAAATTGTTACCCACTTGGAGGAATATGCGGGTAGGGGATGCTCGTATTGCGAAAAGGTTGGATTGTTTTTTGATCTCTGAACCATTATTGTTGCTTCCTTTACAATTTTGACAATGGATTGGTAGTGGAGGTGAATCAGATCATTCACCAGTTTGGTTTGAAATGGAAGGAGGCCCTCAAAATCCAGCCGCCCATTTCAAATTCAACTCCTCTTGGTTGAAAGATGAAAGTTTTCAACAGTTGGTCAACTCAAACTTGATTACCATAAGGGATACAAAAGGCACTCTGGCAGGTATTCAATTCACGTCAAATCTCAAAAGATTAAAAAAGATGATGAGTGAGATTGTTGTGGTTGGGATTTTCAGTGTTGATCGGAAAAGCCACAGTGTTGTCAATAGACTGTCGACGTTTCAGATCCAAATCAGGATCCATCTTCAGGACAATGAGCCTGGGTTAAGAAAAAGGGAAGAGCTGGTATAAATACTGGAAGTGTGGGAAATTTTTCAGTGTCGGCTAGGTTTAAAGTAGAATTATTTAATAAATTTAATTATTTGCTAAGATTTCTTAACCTAGGCTCATTGTCCTGAAGATGGATCTTGATTTGGATCCGAAACGTCGACAGTCTATTGACAACACTGTGGCTTTTCCAAATTAAAAAAGCTATCTATCCCTTGGGCAAAAGAAAAATAGAAAGTAGAGGAACAAGAGATCCAAAGCATTGAGGAACAACTGAGACACATACAAGAAGATTCGAAGGCAAGATTCATGACAGATTCAGCCCACAACAATTTAAAAAGCCTAGAAGCCATGCATATATTACTGCTTGCGGAACAAGAGAAAACATGGAGGCTAAAAAGAAGAGCTATATGGTGTTGGAGCTGCCTTTGTTTTTTATATCTCATCTCGAATTTCATGTCTTAATGCTCGAAATCGAAAGATGGTTTTCATATTTTCCATCTGTGGTTTCAAAATCTCTGAAGTCTTATCACGCAAGCAACGATAGTTATTGTACTCTCGAGGCGAGTTCTACTTTTCGTCAAACTTTCCCCCCCTTTTGTTCTACCTCAGGATTTCATATGTTGGATGCTATAGATCACGTAGTTCACAAGTCCCGAGCAACGAAACGGCGAAATCGCTTTAAAATTTTTACCCAGGGCAGTAACAGGCGTAAAATTTTCCTAAATCACGATTAAACATCATCGGGTTTTCGCACCTCGGTGTTCACTAAATCCAAAAGTCTTATTGTCGTAACCCTGATATCGGAAACCATGAAGTCCTTATTTTAGTAACCCATGTCAAGGTTAAAGGTAAAAGCTAAGCCATGGTTAAGTTTTGTTGGCAATTCGCCACTCGGCATGTTCTCTTTTAAAAAACTACACTGTCTAAGCCCCGAGTCGCGAAGTCGCGATAAAGATATGAACATAATTAATTAAACACTTAATCCGATTTTATCCTCCCTTTTAATTAAAACGTATCATCGCGATCTCACGGCTTCGTGACTCGGCATGCAAACTTCCTGAAAGTTATACCTTCGAAGCTCCGAGTCGCGATATGGCGATATAAATAATTACGTAATTAATTAAGCGCCTAATCACAATTATGTTTTTATTAACCAAAGTCAATCATCGTAATTTCGGGTGTTAGAGATTCAAAGGGTTAAAGAAAAAATTCCCGATACAACGAGTACCGAAAGATTAATTAACTTTGGTAAAACTGGATTAATTAAGCTAAATCAGTATCTTCTGTGTTTTGATGCTTGTACAGTTTACGAGGCAGTCTTAATTCTTCCTTACGCCAACTAACATTTCGAACCGCCAAAATTTATGGCATTAATTAGAAATAAGGCAAATCGACAAATAAAGATTTGGTTTTTTATTGCTAAATTTATTTCTAAACGTGATTTGACCGATCTGTTCTTAAAAAGTACCGAGTTTTCGAATATATAGAGCTGTTATTCATTATAACAAATTCATTTCTATATTACGCAAAGCACACTTTCTCAGTGAGCTACTTTTGTATGTATACATATTTTTATCGCAGAAGAGCTAAAGTAGGATCTCCCATCATGGGCCCGCGAAAAGCATCTAAAGCCAGCATTGAGGTTTCAGGACAAGGTTCGGACAACGTTGTTGATACTTCACCTCGAAGTGTCG
The DNA here is from genome assembly GCA_009831015.1 of Picea engelmannii. Taxonomy (NCBI): domain Eukaryota; kingdom Viridiplantae; phylum Streptophyta; class Pinopsida; order Pinales; family Pinaceae; genus Picea; species Picea engelmannii. The sequence goes on along the minus strand of ML799884.1, from coordinate 183,101 downwards.
ACTCTGTCCCGAACTGGTCGTTCGTTTCTGATGTTCTGCAGGCCGAATTAGTGGATTATTCTGATGATTCCAGCGACAATGAAAAAGACGACATAACCACTAAATATAAGATCGTCATTCAATCGGGAATGCATAAAGTAGTGGCCAGGCCACGACTGCTCCACTACTATGATATGGTCCGATGGGCATTAGACCATGTGGACATACCAACCAGAACCATCATCAATGAGCAGAAGGTCACCATCGGGACTTTTAGACCTGAACATCTAATAGCTATGTACAAGTTGCCCACAACGTCCGACCTAACATATGATGCTGAATTCTTGGAAAAGTTCAAACAGAAGGAATGTGTGTAGTATGACAAGACTATGTCTAGCTTAATAAGAGATTGGGTTTTGCACCCTGCGAAGTTCAGGGCAGAAAGTAATGGTATATATTCAATAGCTTCCTTGGAACCACAGTTCAAGTATGTAGCTATGATGACATGTAGATTATATGGGAGAGAGGACACCTCACATTTCTTTCTTTAATGGGTGCCTCTAATACATCAAGTCGCCGAAGGATGTTCCTTCAACTGAAAGAAAATTCTATCTGATAGCTTGACCAGTCGGGTTACAGAGTATCGGGCGCAGAAAGAGAGCGGGAAGATTTCTTCATTTTTTATGTCTGCATATATTATGGATGCCACGTTCTTTCTAACACCATTTCCCTTAACGAGCTGGAGTTGGACTCCAGCAGAGGCTGAGCCCATCCACGTCTATCATTCAAAACTGTGGGAAAACAAAGAGGTAGATTTCGTATATAAAATCTTCAACTGGGTGATGGTACCTCTATATGTCACTATTTTCGGCCACCCACCACCCAGGATCTCGGACAACATAGTGATGAATTTGAGCAATATAGATGACTGGTATGTAGAAGCTGAATTCTCACATCTCAGAGTTTCCAGGACTTCTGTTCCCCCACATACATTGCCATTATTTATCCCCGACAAGCTGGCTTGTCGCGAAGTTGCTAGACAAACAGTAATCGGTGGCATAATCAAGGAGCTTAAGGGATACTCAAAGAAGGTATGGCCACCTTTTCTTGTTCATTTAAATTCATATTCTTTGCTATATTTCAGGCATGCTAAAGTTGAGGCAGCAACCCTGGAAGACCTAAAATTGGTCCTTATTGAATTCAAGAATCACGATCCTCAAAGGGTCGTGAGTAATCATTTGGCCAGTTGCGGACTCAAGAAATTTGAACACGAAAATTCACCCTCGGATGACATTTTCCGAGGCGCAAGATCTTATGCCGAGATTTTAGCTCGGATACAAACCTTGGCACCTGAAGAGAGGGCCGATGTTCTAAAATTCCAAGAACATCAACGTAGTTGTCTTCTCGCAGTATTACGGGGTGAGAATCCGAGTACATCGGGGGTGAAACAAAAAGATGCCGAAGGCTCCAAAGATGTGACTCCCAATCAAGAAAAACACTAGGACCGGGATGAGAAAACTAAGAGCTCGAAAGCAGAGATAAAGACTGTCGACCCGCCAAAGAAGCAGACTCCGGTTACTACTCTGGGGCAATCGACGAAGCAAATCTGAGATCCTATCGCATCAGTTACTCCCTTGCAGTCAACTCAGGGAAATATTGACACAGGGTGGATCTTAAATGAAGAATTGAGGCCTATAAGGGTGGAAGAGCTCCCTCCAAATGAGTTCTTCTTTGATAAGAAGATAAAGGCAGTGGTAAAGAGAGAATTCTATCAGGAAGGGGAATCGACAGCCAAGAAATACAAAGTTTTGACTGATGGGAAGGACAAGAAGAATGAACAGTTCACGACGGAAATAGCTGGGACATTAGGGGCATATGCCATAGCGAATCAATTTTCAGTTGGGGTTTTGAAAAACCAGCTGAAACGAAAAAATTGCCTCATCAAAACCCTAGAAGCTAAACTAGCCACAACAGTGGAGGCTGCCAAAGACCAAGCGAGTGTAGGGATAGAGCAAGCAAGGTTAGCTGATAAAAGTGAGATAGAGCTGCTTAAGACTAAGCTCGAACAAGTAAAGCTGGTGGTTCGAAATGGTCAGATACAAGCGGGCCAACAAAAAGATTTGATCGAACAGCTACAGGCTAGAGTGGAAATCCCCGAAAGTAAAGTGATAAATATCGGGATGTTCTAGTCCTAGGCGATGGAGATTCGGAGCAGAGTTTCTACGGCCTAACGAAATTTACTCACCAAGGTAGAGGTGATTCGGGACAACTGCTTGCTTGTCAATCAAGTTTTGGAAAATTTATCTGTTAGAGAAAGAGAAGCTAGAGTAGCATGAGTCGCCTTTCAAGAGGCTGTGATAGCTACAAACAACAGGGAATCAGGAAGTACTCCCAGGTTTACCATTTCGGAGAAAACCAGAGGAAATATTCTATTAAAAGAATGGGAACACAGCATCTCGAAAGGTAAGCTGCAAGCCAAGAGCGTAACAAAATGCTTAGAAGAGGCTTTTGGTTCTATAGATGGTAATCTACTAGGCATTGATAGCGGAGGTAATGCCGAGACATTGATTCAAATGAATATGGAAAAAATCTCACTTGATTTAAATGAAAAAAAGGAAAGAGATTCAGCCGAGATCTCACAAGTGACTATGGAAGACATAGTCCAAATAGATAAATGTATGATTAAACCAAGTGTGCAATTGTGTGCTATCGACATCATAGACAGACAGATGGAAGACAGGTTGCCGCAATTGGCCCGCGATTGTTGCTCTTTTGAAGCCAATTGTCAAGCAGAACCGTCAAGGTTGATATCTCGGTTGGTGGAAAGGTGTGTCACTTGCACCGAGCATGCGCGAGGACAAGCTCCTGGCACCAAATAAAGACACAGAGAAAGAAATGGGACAATTGCTCTCCTCCTTATCATAACTGAAAATTTTGCAACGGTTGAGATTCCATCTTATTGTAAAACTGTATAAATATACCATAGAAAGAAATAAAGGGGGCTGGACCTTTTTGTGTCGATTGTAACAGAGGTTTTACATTTTGAGATTTAATATAAAGCAAATCCGAAGATTCTCAATTTCGCCACGACTGTGTTATGAGTTTGTTTTATTGTATCTCATATTTCGTTTCATTTCATATTCGTATCTGATGAATGCTTCGCTATAATTTAGTACAACCTCTACTATAGTGAATGAATTTTGGTTTTCTATATTGTTTATTGTTTTTCCTCTGTACCAGCTATCAACAGGTATAAGACCAGTCAACACTTTTAGAATTATATATATATTTTATGCTTCATTGGGTTATTTATTTACATTTTTCTTCTTCTGTTTATACGTGAGATTCTCCCTTGATAGGAGCCTTACTCGATAGACAGCTAAATGTTTTTTCCCACCTCATACATTTTATTAAAATATAACCCAGTTACGGGAAAGAGCCTTTGATTTTCATTCCTTTTTCATTTCTGAAACCATAAACTCTCTTTTATATGACTGAATTGAGACAACACTCAAACTCCCCCTGAGGTTTTCTTATTTTACTGTTCCTCCATGACTGTCCCTGTACCAACACAACCCAATATAAAACCTGGATTATCAAATCAAACACACATTTCCTTAAACCTTTTCGATACTATTCTTAAAATAGCCACTACCCAGGTTGAACTCGAACGTTCATGGGCAACGATTGAACATGATATAAACATCCAGGAACAGTTGGAAGCTAGACAACCCCAACACAGAAATCATCCCTAGTTTCCCTTGCCGAAGGTTGACGTTTTTCTCTTCTCTACCCTTTACCCACTTTCGGATGCCTAGACACTGTACTTCTAATCCTTAAGTATAGACTCTGGAACAACATCTTTTTGGCGCCGTTTCCGGGGACCGAAGTTACAAAATCTTTTTCCCTGGGAAAACGACATTTTTTTTTTGTTGAAAGTGTTACCCTTTGATAGTGAACAAAGAGTACAGACTTTTTTAATGCTTTCCAATCTTTCACTTCGTGACTCCACAAATAATAAATTGGCATCCGGTCGAAGGAATACTAGACAAAACCCAGATGGTAAGCAGATTACACCCGTTACTGATCCCGAGAAGATTCTAAAGGCGAGAGGCTCTCTTAAGCCAACCGCTGCAGTCTATAAGCTTAAACACCCACAACTGAAGACTAAGAGTTCTTCTGAACCTTCAACTTCACGCAGTCCTCTCTTTGATACTAAATATCTAACGTCAAACTGCTCCGAAGTTAGGAGTGAGATTCATCCGACAATCCCCTTAGTACACAAAGGAAAGGGCCCTTTTGAAAGTTCATCGACAATTGACATACCATCTTTTCTTCAGTTAAATTTTCCGACCTCACCTAATTCTGAAGAGTGTGTTACACATTCGGTTTCCACACCCGTCGGTTCTCCTAATTTTGTCTCTTTCAAATATGAGGAACCAAGCCCTTGCGTTCCTTATCATTCATCGTCGGATTTTCCTCTTCATGAAGAAAATAAAGATTCACTTTTAATTTTTTGAAACTCCCTTTACGAATTTCCACTAATAACGATGGCAGCCACCGGAGGAGGAGCTGGAGGGGTTATCGGAGGAGGAGGGGGAGGAGCTCCTATAGGAGGAGCTGGCGGCCAAGGGCTTTCCCCCCCTCCTAGAGTGTTTGCGAAAGTTGCAGCAAGATATGCTCCCTTGGTATTGCCTGTTCCTCTGCACGACCTCCCCGGAAATTATATAATTTTTTTTCCAAAATTCAATGGGGAAGGAGATCTGACCGCAGCCGAACACATTAATTTCTTTGATCAATTCGCAGACATCCTAGGTATTGAACATGAGGATGTGTATTCGAGGCTTCTTGTCCAAACCTTCAAAGGCCATGTCCAAACTTGGTTTCAGAGTCTACTTGCATCATCTATCTTGTCTTATGACGCCTTGGAAGATGCTTTCCTCAGACAATGGGGAGAAAGAAAGGACCACCTGTATTATTTAACCGAATTTGGGTCGTTAAGAAAAAAGAATTCAGAAACAGTTATGGAGTTTATTCAACGATTCAACAAGCTATATAACAAAATCCCAGCCGAGGTTAAACCGTCCCAACTGGCGGCCAAAGTAACTTTCCCAGGGGCTTTCGAACCGGATTTTGCACTCCTTTTGCGAGAAAGAAGGGGAGCCACTCTAAACCAAATGCAGGATGATGCTGTAGAAATTGAGTCGAATATGATGGCTTCTGGTAAGCTTAAAGATAAAGTAGAAATGGGAAAGCGAGAAACTAAACGCTTTAGAAAACAAGCAGGTCCGTCAGGGTCTAATAGATCCACAAATGACAAAGTAGACGATATGGCCAGGGTAATTAAAGAATTGTCTAATAAAATATCCAGAATGGAGCTAGAACAGGCCAAAGCTGATTCTTTCACCAAAAAGGATTTCAAGAGGAACCCCAACCCCCCGAACCAACAAAGACAGATAAAAAATGAAGATCAAAAAATACAAGCTCCCCTAAAGAGCGAAAATTTTATAGGAGCGAACGATCTCCAAGATTTCAGAGATTCGGATAATGATGTCACGAACTTCGGTGATGACTGCACACAACCGTATCTGACTAGAGAAGATTATGAAAAATCTCTAAACACTCAAAAACTGTCGGTTAAGGGTGAAGAAAGTGATCATACTGACCTTGGTGGCTCTCAACAAGAAACTGAAATGATAATGGCCGAGATCCAACCTAAGTACAACTTGAGATCTAAGAGTAAACCCTTTTCAACTACTCAACCTAAGAAAATCCTCCCAAGAGGTCAAACTTATGAGCCTACTCCGAAAGAGACCCTATTACCTAACAACAAAGCGAAAGTAGTAAGCACATAAGAGTCCAAAGTGGAAAAAGTTGAGACCCAAGCACAAGGAACCAAAATAGCTAATAAAATTACGCCTTCAACCAAGACCATGAGTAATAAAGTGGTCCAGATGAATAATTCGGAAAGGAAGGATTCAAAAGTCTCAACTAAAGAAACAGACAAGGTGAGAGGAGTTTTCAGTTTTGAAAATGAGACAAATAAAATTAAGATACCAATCCCAATGGTAGAATTAGCAAAAAACCCCATTTATCGGAAGCAGATTACCAAAGTTATGGGTGTCTCAGAGCTAGAAAGCCAGTCTGATGTTTTAAACCTAGAAGATGACAAACCTAACATCACTTTTGGTCCACATTTTGAAGGGGCCAAAGACACTATTGCTCCCTTTTATATCACTTTAAATGTATACGATCAATTGCTACATAATTGCATGTTAGACTCCGGAGCCTCCCATAACGTTATGCCTAAAATTATTATGGACAAATTGGGTCTCCAGATCACCAGACCTTACAGAGATCTTTACTCTTTTGAATCGAGAAGGGTTAAGTGTATGGGAATGATCACGGATTTAGTATTTACCCTGGCACAGGTCTCGGTTAAGAGTATCTTGATGGATGTGGTTATTGCTGATATTCCCCCTAAGTATGGATTACTGTTGTCTAGGTCATGGGGAGCCAAGTTGGGGGGTTCTCTTCAACTGGATATGACGTTCACCACAATTCCTGTGTTTGGTGGGCAATTTACTCGATTGTACAGAGAAACGAGGTTAGCATATACAGTAAGTGACCCTCAAAACCCGAACAATTTCCCTATTTACATCGCGGATCAAGATTTAGGAAATTGTATCTTATCTTTTGATGACAATTTAGATGGTTGTCTAGAGGAAAGCGATATAGAGCAGGAAGATTCAGGTTACATGACAGAGGATCTGTGTAGCACCGGTGTCTGGAAAATGTTTTTTGACGGTGCCTCATCTTGTGAAAGGGGTGGTGCAGGAGTGCTTTTAGTGGCTCCCGAAGGAAAGTTCATTGTTCCTTTTTCGTACAGACTGCAATGGGATATAGATTATACTAACAACGTATGTGAATACGAAGCGTTGGTCTTAGGATTAGAGGCTTCCAAGAAGCTAAAAATACATAACTTAGAGGTATACGGAGATGCAGAGTTAATAGTCAAACAAATAAATCGACAGTACCAAGCCAAGCATCCCAGATTAAGATCATACATGAATTGTGCCTGGGATCTGATGGAAAACTTTTTCATGTCCGTAAATGTCCACTTCATCCCACGCGTAGAGAACTTACATGCTGATGCATTAGCTAAAGAAACTTCAAACTTCACTCCTCCCACGACTTTCAAATTGAAGTATCACATAGAGATCAGACACAGACAATCTATACCGGATAACATCCAACACTGGCAGGTTTTTGAGGATGATGAGCAAATTAAGAAGTTTCTTGAAGCAATAGGTGATTTTCCCAAAACCCACGCAGATCAAGAAAACCAGAATGACAATATATGGATCATACAAGAAGGGGAAGACCCTCAAATATTTCAAGACAAAATCACAAATCATCGCATGATGGTCCTTAAAAACAACCATATTCTGAAAGGATTGATCCCTCTGGAAAGACTTTTTGATCAAAATGACATACCTGTGAAATCCGCCTTACAACCCCAACTAGAAGAAGTGGAGGACTGTGATATAGGAACCAAAGAAGAATCTAGGATGGTAAAAATATCCAAATTCCTCCCTCCCGAAATAAAAAGTAAGTATAAAGACCTACTCAAACAGTATAAGGATGTTTTCGCCTGGTCTTATGATGAGTTAAGGACATACGACACTTTCGTAATTGATCACAAGATACCTCTAAAGCCCGGGGTCAAACCATTTAGGCAAAAGCTTAGACATATCAACCCCATTTTGTTACCTGTGATAAAAAAAGAAGTTAAGAAACTTTTAGATGCGAAAATAATAGTACCTCTGAGATATTCAAACTGGGTAGCAAACCTAGTCCTGGTCAGGAAAAAGAATGGGGAAATCAGACTGTGTGTGGATTTCAGAAATCTAAATAAGTTGTCTCTTAAGGACAACTATTCGTTGCCCAAAATGGACCATGTACTAGAAAAGGTAGTTGGATCCAACCGAATGTCTATGATTGACGGGTTCTCTGGTTATAATCAAATCGCCATGAATGAACAAGATAGGGAAAAAACCGCTTTCACTACACCATGGGGTACGTTCATATATGATAAAATGCCTTTTGGTTTGATGAATGCAGGGGCCACGTTCCAGCATGCTATGGACATCGCTTTCATCAATGAAAGGGATAATTTCGTAGTCATTTATCTTGACGATTTGACGGTTTTCTCTAAAACCGATGAAGAACACTTGATACATCTTAAACAAACATTCGAAAAATGCCGGAGGTTTGGTCTATCTTTAAATCCAAAGAAATCGCATTTCGCCATGCGGGAAGGTAAGCTTTTGGGTCATATCGTATTTATGGATGGAATCAGGATTGATCCTAAGAGGATTGAAGCGATAGATATTATAAATATTCCAAGAAATGTAAAAGAAATTCAATCTTTCTTAGGAAGAATAATTTTTTTACGAAGATTTATCCCGAATTTCGCTGAGATTGTAAAACTGATCACAGGTATGTTGAAAAAGGACAACGAAGTAAAATGGACAACCGAGGCCAAAACATCGTTCGCACACATTAAGAAAGTCATAAGCGAGGCACTTGTGTTAGTGAGCCTCGACTATCTAAAAGATTTTCTTATTTTCTCATTTGCCTCCGAACACACGATTGCTGCGGTGCTCCTACAAAAGAATGAAGAAGGTTTCGAACAACCGATCGCTTTTTTCAGCAAGAGCCTTAGAGACACAGAACTGAAGTATGATATAATAGAAAAACAAGCGTACGCCATGGTGAAAGCATTAAAGCCATTCAGAACATATGTACTACACTCCAAGATAATTGCGTACGTACCTACCAGTTTTGTGAAAGATATTTTGGTACAACCAGACAACGATGGAAAAAGAGGGCGATGGCTTGCCAAAATCCAAGAATTCGATCTGGAAGTCAAACCGACCAAATTGATAAAAGGACAAGGCCTGGCCAAACTCTTAGCTGAGTCGAATTTCATAGCCCTAGGTATCAATTGCCTGCAGGAAGGCGACGAAGACATGAACCTAAATGAGCTGAATGAGCAAACAGGCCCAAACAAGATCGAAGAGAAGTTCATATCATCAGGCTGGTACAGAGACATAGTATCATGCCTGCTAACTCTAAAATGCCCAAATGAGCTATCACCATCAAAAGCCAGGACTTTAAAACTTCATGCGGTTAAATATTGTATCGCTGAAAGTCAGCTATATTGGAAAGATCCACTCGGTTTCTTGTTAGTGTGTTTAGTCGAATCAGAAACTCAGTGGGTTATAGACGAATTTCATGAGGGACTCTGTGGGGGGCATCACGCTTGGAGAGCTACAACTTACAAAATTCTGAGGGATGGGTACTACTGGCGAAAACTTTTCTCGGACGTTAATGCCAAAGTCCGAGCCTGCAACTCTTGTCAACTATTTGTAGGTAAACAAAAGCTCCTGACACTGCCTTTAGTTCCAATCAAAGATGAAGCCCCATTTAAGCAATGGGGTCTAGATTCATAGGCGAGATTAATCCCCATTCCAGTGCTCAACACAAGTGGATCTTAACCGCAATAGATTATTTTACTAAATGGGTGGAAGCCATTCCAACCAAAAGGGAAACAGAATCGGTGGTAATCGATTTCTTAGAAGACAACATTTTGTCTAGATTTGGTTGCCCCCGAAAGATAGTTACAGACAATGCCCAAGCCTTTAAATCTATGGCTATGATTAGCTTCTGTCAAAAGTATAACATCGTTCTTGGCCATTCCACAACGTATTACCCCCAAGGAAATGGATTGTCCAAGTCATCTAACAAGAGCCTGGTAAATATAATCAAGAAATTATTGGATGAAAACAAAAGGTCTTGGCATGTGCACTTAAAATACGCATTGTGGGCGAATCGCATAAGCACAAAAAGGTCTATCGGTATTTCACCTTTTCAGATGGTATATGGGACAAATGTTGTGTTACCTATAAACCTAGCGCTCCCAGTGATAAAGTTATGGCAAGATCAAAATGAAGAGCCCAATCATGTCACCAGGAGGATAAATCAGCTGATTGAGGTTCAACAACATAGGGTCGAAGTAGATGAAAAGTTGCAGAAGTACCAAGATGACATGAAGGCATTATTCGACCGTAGAGAAAAGGACATAGATTTCCTCCCAGGTGATTTAGTATTAAGGTGGGATGCAAGAAGGGAAGAAGCAGCAAAACATGGTAAATTTGACCACCTCTGGTATGGGCCATTCAAAGTCTCGGCTCTGGAAGGAAAAAATTCTTTCCTACTGGAAAATATAGACGGTGAAATCCTCAATGCCCCTGTCAACGACCATTATCTGAAGCATTATATGACATAACAATCGCCAAACAAAAAAAAAAAAAAGAAGAAGAAATTTTGTATACTTATATATATATTTTGTATACATATATATATTTTTCATTTACACATTGCTTTTGATTTTCTTTTTTCTTTCATGAACTTTCGACACCTTTCAGATAGCTCCGATAACCTTCGTATTTGCCTCTTACAGGATTCCAGCTGCACACAAAACAAGCAGGAGAAGTAAACCGAAAGTTGGTGTCAGAAATAAATCGGCTTAAACAAGTGATACCCAAGATTTTTGATATTGTGCAAAGAAATTGAA
>ML799884.1:151187-167167 GCA_009831015.1 Picea engelmannii | reverse complement strand
GATTCAAATGAATATGGAAAAAATCTCACTTGATTTAAATGAAAAAGAGGAAAGAGATTCAGTCGAGATCTCACAAGTGACTATGGAAGACATAGTCCAAATAGATAAATGTATGATTAAACAAAGTGTGCAATTGTGTGCTATCGACATCATAGACAGACAAATGGAAGAGAGGTTGCTGCAATTGGCCTGAGATTGTTACTCTTTTGAATCCAATTGTCAAGCAGAACCGTCAGGGTTGATATCTCGATTGGTGGAAAGGTGTGTCACTTGCACCAAGCATGCGCGAGGACAAGCTCCTGGCATCAAATAAAGACACAAAGAAAGAAATGGGATGATTGCTCTCCTCCTTATCATAACTGAAAATTTTGCAACGATTGAGATTCCATCTTATTGTAAAACTGTATAAATATACCATAGAAAGAAAGAAAGGGGGCTGGACCTTTTTGTGTCGATTGTAACAGAGGTTTTACATTTTGAGAGTTAATATAAAGCAAATCCAAAGATTCTCAATTCCGTCACGACTGTGTTATGAGTTTGTTTTCTTGTATCTCATATTTCGTTTCATTTCATATTCGTATTTGATGAATGCTTCGCTATAATTTAGTACAACCTCTACTATAGTGAATGAATTTTGGTTTTCTATATTGTTTACTTTTTTTCCTCTGTACCAGCTATCAACAAGTATAAGACCAGTCAACACTTTCAGAATTCTATATATATTTTATGCTTCATCGGGTTATTTTTTTGCATTTATCTTCTTCTGTTTATACATGAGATTCTCCCTTGATAGGAGCCTTACTCGATAGACAACTAAATGTTTTCTCCCACCTCATACATTTTATTAAAATATAACCCAGTTACGGGAAAGAGCCTTTGATTTGCATTCCTTTTTCATTTATGAAACCGTAAACTCTCTTTTATACGAACGAATTGAGACAACACTCAAACTCCCCCTGAGGTTTTCTTATTTTACTGTTCCTCCATGACTGTCCCTGTACCAACACAACCCAATATCGAACCTGGATTATCAAATCAAATACACATTGCCTTAAACCTTTTCGATACTATTCTTAAAACAACCACTACTCGGGTTGAACTCGAACGTTCATGGGCAGCGATTGAACATGATATAAACATCCAGGAACAGTTGGAAGCTAGACAATGCCAACACGGAAATAATCCCTAGTTTCCCTTGCCGAAGGTTGACGTTTTTCTCTTCTCTACCCTTTACCCACTTTCAGATGCCTAGACACTGTACTTCTAAGCCTTAAGTACAGACTCTGGAACAACATATGGTTAGAAAACGAAGATGAAAATATAATTTTTTTTCAAGCATATGCAAAAGGGAGGAAAGATGAAAAGACCATTTGGAGTTTAAAGGACCATGAGGGAAGATGCATTACTTCATTTGAAGGTCTAGCAAATATGGGAAAAAACCACTTTCAGTCTTTATTCAAAGCGGACGGGAATGTAAATATCGCAGAAATCATAAAGGTGGCCTTAAATCTCCCAAGCTTTGTGAATGAACAGGGGAATCAAGATTTATTTGACGAAGTCACAGAAGAGGAGATTAAAGAAACTCTCCAGATATTCCAGAAGGACAAAAGCCCTGGCCCAAATGGATGGACAATAGAATTCTTCAGTTTTTTTTTTTATTTGATTGGAACATATCTTTTAAAATTTATTGAGGAATCCCGTCTCAATGGTAGAATCTAGGGACCCTTCAATTCTACTTTTATCTCCCTCATTCCTAAGGTAAACGATCCACAGACTTTTGATGAATTCGGGCCAATTTCATTGTGTAATTGTATGTACAAAATTATTGCCAAAATCATAGCTCATCGACTAAATCCTTTTCTATTGGAGGCCATTTCCAAGGAACAGTTTGGGTTTTTAGAAGGGCGACAGATACATGAGGCAATAGGGGTAGCACAAGAAAGCCTACATAGTCTAAAGACTACAAGATCAAAAGGAGGAATCCTAAAGATTGATCTTTCAAAAGCCTATGATAGAGTAAACTGGGCATACATCCGTCTTCTTCTTACCCACCTTAGATTTCAAGTTCATTTATAAATGGGTGATGGCCTGCATTTCCTCAGTTTCCTTTGCAGTTCTTATCAATGGGGAAACCTCCGCATTTTTCATATTAGAAAGGTGTCTGTGACAAGGCTATCCTTTTTCCCCACTACTCTTCCTTCTGGTGGCCGAAGGATTGAGTAAATCTTTAGATTTAGCAACCAGAGCATGGAATTTTCAAGGAATACTAGCTGCACCTGGGATGAGTATCACTCATCTCTTGTTTGTGGATGATGTTCTTATTTTTTGTAATGGGAGAATTGGAGATGTAGAAACGATGGATGACATTCTATCGTTGTTCTGATTGGCCAGAGGGATGATAATAAATGAACAAAAATCAACCATCTCTACCTCTAAAATGGATGAAGAGGAAATGGCAGTATATCAGAGACTTTTTCCCTTCACTATTCATGATATCTCAGAAGGATTAAAATATTTGGGTTTTCAGTTAAAACCGAACAGTTACAGGAAAGAAGATTGGAAATGGATGATAACTAAATTAGAGAAAAGATTAAATGGATGGAGCTTTAGATGGTTATCTAGAGCAAGTAGGCTCACTCTGACCACATCCATTTTGGAAGCCATACCAGTTTATTGGATGTCGCTATCATGGATCCCAAAATGAGTGCTAGAAAAAATCAGAAGGATTTGTGCACGTTCCATTTGGTCTGGGATTGGAGATAAGTATACTCAACCATGGGCTAAATGGGGAAATATAGCAATGCCAAAATCATTGGGAGGTTGGGGGCTCAAAAACATCTTCTTGTTCTCAAAGGCCCTTGAAACAAAATCTTGTTGGAGGCTCATTTCAACATCCAATCTGTGGTCTCTTGTAGTCTCACGAAAATATATTTTCCCAGCCTCAATTGAAGATTGGATCATAAACCCAAACAAATCTGCAACAAATGGTTCGATTATTTGGAAAGAGATGATATCCTCTTTCCCAATGGTTGGGGATAGTCTAGCATGGAGGGTGGGTAAAGGAAATCATCTCCGAATTGGATTTGATCCTTGGTCGTGGTGTGGGAACTCTCATATTCTTCCAGAAGACCTAATTGACCAGCTTCACATGCAAGATATCTTATTCCTCTCTCAGCTAGTTGATCCTCTTTCAACAAATTTATGGAATCAAAGATGGAAAAATGCTACTTTTCTTGGATTAAATGGGATACATGCAGATCTAATGAGAAACTACATTATAGCACTAAGAATAGGACACATCAGACTCACAAACATGGAAGATGAATTAGTATGGCAGAAAGATCCCATATGCTACTATACTCCAAAAACAAGCTACATAGATTTGAATATAGACCCCTTACAACAAAATCCCAAATGGTGGTGGAAGGGCCTTTGGAAGATGAAATTCCCCCAAAAAGACAAAATATTTATGTGGGTAGCCTTGAACAATTGAATTCCAACTTGGGAAGTTCTGATTAAGCATCAGATAGAAGGTCCATGGAGATGCACTCTTTGTAAAAGTGGAAATGAATCCACCTTCCATATTCTCATCACATGTCCTTTCACCATGAAAGTATGGTCAGAAATGTCCAATAGTCTCATATAGAATTGCATATGGCTTGGAGATTCTCTGGAGTTGTCTTGGAAGAAGTGGACAGGTGACCCAAGAAATAAGGAGATTAAATATCTCCCTCTCCTTTTAAGCTGGGGAATCTAGCTAGCAAGGAACGCATGAATTTTCAAGGAAAAAGCCTCAATCCCAGAAGTAATCGTAGCACAAAGTATTTCAATCCTTTCCCATTCCCCCAGTCCAAAGATGCACTAGCGATACAGGTAAGGCAACAAGAGGTTATAGACTCATCAAAACCTTGGGCGTTTTTCGATGGAGCCTCTCAGAACTCTATCTATGGAGGAGGAGAAACCCTACATCTATCAAACAACCAAAATTTTCATCTAAAAATGGGATTGGGAAGGGGGACAAACAACTACGCTGAACTCATGGAACTGAAGCTCCTACTTCTTTTCACCAGAGAAAAAGGAATACAACAAATTCAATTTTTTTGGGACTCTATGAATGTTATTAATTGGACAAGAAAACATCAAACCTATCACAGTATTTTTCTTTGCCCTATTCTGGAGGAAATATTTAGACTATTGGACACTTTTGATACTGTGGTTATATCGCATGTATACAGGGACAAGAACTTGGTATCAGACTCATTGTCCAAAGAGGGATTGCAGATCTCGTAGGGACAATGGCACATCAATGAAACAAAAGGGGAAGACACAAATGCCTTTTATCACAAGCCCTTTATAGACGATCAAGGGCACTTGTAGGACTGAAGATGTTTTGACAGATAAAAATCCTCTTGAAAGGAGTTTTGACCAAGCGCTTCCTCTCAATATTTAGGCCTCTTCAGGGATACTTTTCTCTTTTTTTGTTTTTTGTTTTCTGCACAAGCATTTTGTAAATAAAGATCATGGTTCAAACAACTCTACTGTGGTTGGAATTTTTGAACAGATATTAGATATCGACAGAGGGTCGACAATAACCACAAAATTGGTGGTCTTTACTTGTATATATAAAACTCATATTATGATGATAGTATATGTACACCTTGTTCCGGGTGAGATTTTGTAATTTGCAATGGTAGTCATGGAAAAGCGGGATTTCAACAGCCAAGTACTTTCCCAATCTCTTACACACACCTTTTGGTGTGTTGTGCTCCGGAAGCACCTACAAAATGTAATTTTGTCTCTTTCAAGGAATAAATTACGCTTTTTCTGTGGAAAAAAAATTGATTTGTGACATTCTTTTTGTACTTTGAAACTTATTAATTTTTATTTTTTTTGGTGGTGGTTTAGTCCAGATTTTGGGATAGTTTTTCTCATCCCAAGTTTAAGTGGGACAACTTGAGTTGATTTTTTACATCCTTTATTGGTCCTTTGCTATGGTGACAAGCAACAATGTGTTACCGAATCTCACTAGATTAAACTATTCCTATTGGAGCAAAATATTGAAACCCATATTCATTAGTAAATATTTATGGGAGCTTGTAACATATGGGCATGAATATCGTTCTGATGAAGATTATAAAGCATTGGATGTTTTAGGAAAACAATATTTAAATTAAATTGTAAAGAAAGATAATGAAGCACTTTCTCTAATAGGAAGTGTCGTTGATCAATCTATATTACCGAGAACCAGTGTTGCAGAATCATTTAAATGTGTTGTATCATGTTGTCATTGATGTCAAAGGGTTGATGTCTTGTCATAGTATCATTGATTTATTGATTGATGTATTATGTTGTCATTGATGTATTTGATGTCAAGTATTTTCTTAGAAATATGTTTGTATCATTTATGTATTGATTGTTGGATCATGTGGTCATGTATGTAATTGATTACATAGGGATAATGTCATGAGGTGGCATAATGATGTGTTTTCATGGGCTAAGGATTGATGTATAGATGGGTTGATGTAAAGTTTGATAATTTTTCTCTTATCATGGCTGATATAAAGTACCAAATGGATGAATTCCAAAGTGGTCCCCTTATGGTGAAATCCCTCACGAGAAGACTCTTTGTGAATTCCAAATGGTTAAGTGGTTGAGTCATCCTAGATGTGTGGTTAAGGAAACTAAGGTTGATTGTGGAATAATGTAATGAAGATCAATGAATTTGTCAGTGAGACTATTCTATATGGATAGTGCTCATCATGCCATTTCCATTGATATGTGAAACATCACATAACTCCTCACGGTCAGAGAGTTATGGCCATGTGAAGTTGGTGAACCCTCACGTGTTGTCTAGAAAACCCTAGAAGGTCAAAGAAGTCAAATTGTTCTAGAAGATCCTAGAAGAAGTTGACTAGTCAAAGTGGTTAGTCATGGGTTAAGTGGTTTCAACAAGAAAACAATTAAAAATAAATTAGTAGCAACTAGAAGTGGAGAATTTACTATTTGTAGCAAAGTGGGTTAGCCCCAAAAAGAAGGAAGTTGGTTAGAGTTGGTTAGATGAGTAAGCTACTTGGAGAAGTATAAATAAGAGAGCAAGGGTATATTATGGAGGAGTCTCTTGAGCATATTGAATATCTATTTTGGTGAAAGATTCATTGCAGGTACTCATGGACGCATCAAAAGTTCCGTAAGTCTGAGGTTTTGATGACAAAAGTTTTGGAGGTTCAGAAAACCATAGTTTTCTGAAGTAGTACGCGGGCTGAAGTGGGATAGGGCACGTACGTACGTGGGCTAAAGGAGAGTAAGGCGTGTATAGTTGGGAAAGGACATGAAGATCTTGGGAAAGTGCTGGTGTGAGGTTCCTGAAGTCTGAAGCAAGTTCCAGATCAACATTCTACAGGTTCAGATCTGCTATAGAGGTTTTGGTATGGGTACATATTGTATTCATGTTTATATTTTCTCATGGTATGGTGAATGCTTGAGGCATTCTTTGTATGGTTGTATTAATGTCTGAATATGGTAGCTGGTTGGTTGAGTGGTTATGTTCTGATGTGGTTGAGGGATTTATATGTTGTGTAATGGTGTATGCATGAGGAACATGCATAGCTTATTGGATGGCATAGATATATTTGTGATTGGTGATGGTACATATTGGGCAGTGATATGGAAGTTGCAGTGATAGGTCACAAGTGGATGTGATAAAGGAATAAAGGGTCTGAAGGGACAAAAGGTTAAAGTTTCATAAACCCTAATTTTTGAAGGTGTACATAGGCTGACAGAAGGAAGAGCACGTACATCCATGTGTTGTAGTATAGGCAGGTCACATACATACGCGTGATTTTGTATAGACAATTCACGTACCTATTGCCATATTTGTTTCTTTCCACAAACATGGTATTGTACTTGAGGATTGGATTTTTCACATCTCAGTTGTTGCTGAGATCTACAAGATGAGTCTTGCATTGAGAGTTGGTTCTCTTTTGGAGTTGTTTCTCTTTTCAGTTGATGCTGATAAACCCCAAGGATTACAGTCCATAATACAAAAGAAACTTATACATATATCTTGTGTTCATTGTGGTGATGGTTTATTGATGATATTTGCTGTTGGGACATGTTTACATACACACAACTAGTTGTAAATGAAAGTAATGAATAATGAGTAAATGGTGATTTATAACTAAGGTGTTTTGTAGAGAAGTAAAAAGATCCCTACACTAATTCACCCCCCCTCTCAGTGTGGTCGGTGTGTCAAACAAAACGAGCATGGAATATATTAAAAATTATATATGAAGGTGCAACAGTCGCGAAATTGCAAATATTAAGAAGCAAATTTGAAAATGCTAAGATGAATGCTAATGAATTAGTGAATGAATATAACACCAAAATATAGGATCTTGTTAATCAAATGAGGACACTAGGTGAAGACATTCCAGGAAGAAGGATTCTTGAGAAGATTTTGAGAAGTCTTGTGCCTAAATTTGAAATGGTTGCCACCAATATTATGATTTCTAAATATCTGAATACAATGAAAATTAACTAATTGAGTGGTTATTTTCTAATTGTTGACGAAAGCACTACAAGTGAGCACATGGACAATTATTTTTCCACAAGGTATCGAGGATGAGGAATAAGTAAAGGACAATATCATAATAAAAGTTATGGGAATAAAAAAATATCATAATAAAAGTTATTAGAATCAAAACAATATCACAATCAAAACAATATCAACATAACTCACATAATTTCAATCAAGGGAATCAATCCATGTCAAGAGGTAGAGGAAGAATTCCAAGTCATTTTAGAGGAAGAAGCAAAGAAGGATCTCATGGAAGAGGAAGAGGAAGAGATGGGTCTCAAGAAAGACATGGAGTACAATGTTATTATTATCATAGATTTGGTCATTTAGAGAGAGATTTCCGTGTTAAATCGTGTGATATGGAAAATAAAGGTGCCGATACTGTTGTTGAAGAAACTAGAAATGAGAACCTATTTATATCAAGTTTTGTGCCACATAATGAAGAAAGTGAGGCTCGGTACATTGATTTGATATGCTTAACTCATATGACATCTCAGGAGAAATTGTTCACTAGAATAAATGACAATTATTATGGTAAATTAATATTTGGTGATGATAGTGCTTCAAAATTTAAAGGAAAAGGTCCAGTGGAAATCCCAACATTGAATGGAAAGAAGGAGTTTATTGATGATACATTGTTGACACCAACATTGAAGAAGAACCTACTTTATGTAGGCCAGATGATGGAGAAAAACTACAAGTTAGTGTTTGATAATAAAGAGTATTTAATCATGGATAAGTTAAATAAAAATGCAGTTGTAGCAATAGGATAAATATCTAAAGAAGGGATTTTCAAACTAGCCTTTTCCTCAAGCAACTTACATAGTTTCAAGGCTATAGAAGAAGCAAATAACATAATCTGGCATTTACAAATTGGACATTTGAATTTCCAAAATTTAGTGTTGTTGAGGAAGAATAATATGGTGAATGGACTTCCTTATATTAAAGTTGACGATGAGCTTTGTGGAGGGTGCATATTTGGGAAGCAACATAGGGAAAGCTTCTCAAATAGAACATGGAAGGCTAGAGAAAGTATAGAATTAGTAAATTCAGACTTCTGTGGTCCCATGGAGACTATATCTTTTGGAAATGCACACTATTTTATTACTTTCACTGATGATCTTTATAGGAAAACATGGATGTAATTTTTTCATGAGAAGTCATAAGTGTTAAAACATTTTGCTGAGTTCAAGGAAATGGTTGAAAAACAATTTTTTTTGAAAATTCTCTCCCCAAGATCATATAATGGGGGAGAATTCAAATCAAATGAATTTATGAATTATTGCAGGAGGAATGGAATAAAGTGAGAGTTTACCAATTCATACTTTCCTCAACAAATTGGTGTTGTGGAAAGAAAAAACATGACCATAGTTGAGATGGATTGAAGCATGCTAAAAACAAAGTTCCTTGGAAATGAATTTTGGGCCAAAGCAGTTCATACAACGGTCTACACTCTCAATAGATGTCCTACAAGAACTGTATTGGACTTGACTCCAAAGGAAGCATGGTTAGGGTACAAACCTAGTATTGCACACATGAGAATATTTATATGCATCGCATATGCACATGTCCCTCAATAAAAGATAACGAAATTGGATAATAAAAGCATTAAGTGTATTTTCGTTGGGTATAGTATAGAAATGAGAAGTTACAGGTTGTTTGATCCTCAAGCAAATAAGATTATAATAAGTAGAGATGTTGTGTTTGATGAGTAGGGAATTCATCAGCCAGAACATGTATAGATAAAATTAAGCAAGGATGAAATAATAATTGGTGGTGGATCTAGTTCGAACTCATATGAAGTCAAGAAGAAGCATAAGTGGCTAATCATAGGTCATTTTGAAAGCAATATGTTGGATAGAAACTTTGAAAAAAGAGTCACTAGATCACAAAGTTGCATTGTGAATTTTTCTCTTATGACTAAGGTAATGAAGATGGATGAACCAGATAGTTATGTGAAAGCATCAACAAAGAATGAAAGGAATGAAGCTATGTAAGCAGAGTTTAATGCCTTGGTGAAAAATGATACATGGGACTTGGTTAGTTTACCCAAAGGAAATGATGTAATTAGTACTAAATGGGTGTATAAGACTAAGTATAAATCAAATGGTTCGATTGATAAACATAAAGCTTGTTTGCCAACGATTATGCACAAAAGGAAGTAATTGATTATACAAAAACCTTTGCTCCAATGGAAAAGTTGGACATAATCAGGATGTTACTTGCATTAGTTGCACAATATAAGTGGACAATATTTCAAATGGATGTTAAATCAACTTCTTAAATGGTTTTGTTGATGAAGTAATTTATGTAGAGCAACCTAAAGGATTTGAAATTCTAGGTAAAAAAATCATGTTTACAGGTTGAAGAAGGCCTTGTATGGTCTCAAACAAGAACCAAGAGCATGGTATTCAAGGATTGATAAGTAATTTTAGGATCAAGTAATTTATGTAGAGAAACCTAAAGGATTTGAAATTCTAGGTAAAGAAGCTCATGTTTACAAGTTGAAGAATGCCTTGTATGGTCTTAAACACGAACCAAGAGCATGATATTCAAGGATTAGTAAATACTTTTAGGATCATGGCCTAGTTAAGAGTTCATTTGAACCCAATCCCTATATTCTTCAACCAGGAAAAGATATTCTAATAGTTACATTATGTGTTGATGATTTGATCTACTTAGGGAATAATCTTGAATTTTTTTAGAAGTTTATGGATACTCTTGACACCGACAAATAACAAGCGAGAAGTGAACCTATAGATATTTGTTGACAACAAGATTGACATTGATTGGGTTGATGGGAAAACCACTCTGAAAAACATGCTTTTATTTCCAGTCATGAAAAATACTTAGGGGCTTTACCTTGTTGACCAATATTTTATCATGTTCATTCATAAAGGGGTTTTGTAAATTGTGAAAAATAAAATCAATATATTGTAGGTATTTTGGGGGATGCAAGGTATTAAGGGGTTTATAGGTATTGGGGGGTATATAGTAAAAACAAGGTTTTTATTATTATTGGAAAGATGTATTAGGAGGGGGGTTCAACTAAAGTATTTTGAGAGATTTATCAATATCTAGTGAAATTATGAGTATTCTTTAATATTCCATAAATACACATACTAATATGTCATAATTTCAGTAAGTGAAAACCACTTGGGAAAATATCAATAAAAAAGGAATATCAAATATTTTGATTTTTTTTTTCTTAGGAAAAAAATGATTTATTTATGTTTTTAAAATTAATATTGTGATTTAATATTGTTTTGATGAATTATGAATTTACTAAAAAATAAATAAAAAAAATATGAAATAATTACTTCAAATATTACAAATATTAAGTTCAACTACCATTTTTTCACTAAGTTTAACTACCATTTCACTACTTATTCATAGTCAAGTCCATTAAAGATTAACCCCAAAGCTATTTATCTATTTTAAATAATATTGTAAATTCAATATATTTATATTAACAATGAGGTTAATAATAATAATATGTATATA
This sequence comes from Picea engelmannii, assembly GCA_009831015.1. NCBI lineage: Eukaryota > Viridiplantae > Streptophyta > Pinopsida > Pinales > Pinaceae > Picea > Picea engelmannii. The sequence continues at coordinate 156,087 of ML799884.1, read as the reverse complement.
ATTGATATACTACTTTGACTTCATACCATTATTTTGTGAATTTACAAGGTGTAGGTGAAAAAACAACAACATTTGGGTTTATCCATAAATTCACTACCTACTATTGCACTCTTATCCTTGCTTGAAGAATCACGAAGAACGTTATTTCTCACTTTTACATTATATTGTAAATTTATTGTTTAGAATTTGCAAGATGTGTGAAGTTGCATAAGATATGCATGTTAGTGATTGAGTTATTAAGTGTATGTATATAGTTAAATTATACTTTATTGTTTCGATTGGTTTGACCCTTCCTATTAAGGCCCGTGTCCAAGAAGGTCATCGAATGCATTCCCACTAAGCTAGTATTTCGGCTTGTAGTTAATACCATCCTCCATCTAAAAAATTGAGAGGGGGAAGAATGCTCAATACATAGTAAGTGAAAGGAACTTATTTCTTTAAAAAAAAATATTATTATAGATTGATCTTGTTTCATTATTTTGTGAATTTGTAGTTGAAACAATTCAAATTAGTTCAAATCATTTGGATCTAATCCCAAATCCAATCTTAATGCTATGTGAATGAAATGAATAATTGTTGTTATTATAGATTTTAATAACATTTTTCACATTATTACTTTGTGTAAATGAGATGTAAAAGTTATGATTATTGTTGTATGTGACAAAAAAAAATCTCAACATTTAGACTCAACGAATAATATGATTTTCTTGGATGAGTAGTGGAATTATTTACTACTTAGCATATATATGATGATGTTGATGATGAACGTCCACTGAGACTGAATTTGTCTATCAGACCTTAAGAAGGTAAGCGATTACTTGCAATTCTTTAGAATTTTGTTTATGTGCTCGAAAAACATTGGAGAAGCTTTCCAAGATCACCATAATTTTGTTGAGTTAAAAGGTTAGGAAGGTTGGTAGTGTGACAAATACTTTGAAATTGAGATCTAATCTGGGTATAGGCTAGACAATCTAAGAGAAAGTGCTTTTCATCTTCAACCCTCTTAGTGTCACAAATGTGACACACTCTTTCATCCCATGGCGTTTTAGGAATAGACCAACGCCTAATTTCACTATGGAGCTCATGAGAATTTGTTCTTATTTTTTTCTTTACACACACACACCTTATAATACCTTAAATTTCTTTTTTCCTCTAACTCTTTATCACACCACATTTTCTCCTTAAATTTTGATGTAATAATATTATTAATAATATCATTATTCTTGATCTCTTCCATTATTCCCCAACGGCTTAGCGAGGACTAACCATCTTTATGCCATCCCCACTTAGTAAAAAATGGTTTTGGGTGAAATTTAAAACAATTTTAGGAAGCCTCTTGTCTTCCATATTGTTTAACTTATTTATATACAATAAGTTTCTAGTCATAATTGTACTCTTCTGGAGAAAGAAAATGATAATAATACCAACTTTTAATATTTTAAATAAAAGACAATGTAAATAAACATAATATTTAATAGTTACAAATAATAATTTTTATTTACTTTTTATTCTATTTAATAATTATGGTGACATTTGTAAAAGTTTAGATTTATTAATTACATGAAAATTAACATGTTGGAATTATTATGAATAACATTTTAGATGAACATACATACATATGCGAGACTAGTGCATTTAATACTATTTATAAGTATTAAGAAAAGCATGAGGATTATGAGAAACATTGGGAGAGTTATAATTATCATGAGTTTATTTATTAGCAGTTTTATTACAATAATCTTCAAGACAAAAGTTCTCATACCCTAGAATCTTATTTATACTAAATCTATCTACTATAAGAACAATCTAGAGGAAGATCTTATAGAAGGCGGAGTTTCTATTAGGTCTTCTTACATTTGACTTATATTTCCTTGTTTCTAGGCCTTATTAATATTGACTTTTATTACATGGAAAATATATCATTCTACCTATATGAGGAGTTAGGGAGGTTAGATCCCTAACAATAATATGTTTTAAGTGAATGGTTTAGTAAAATAATTAATATTAACTTTTGATAAATTATGAGAATTAAAATGATTTATAAATAAATTAAAATATACCGATGATGAAGACTCTTCATCTCTCATTTATTTTTTGGTCTAATTAATATTTTTGAAATTCTTTCTACTATAATTGAGACTTTTAATGACAAAAATAAAATATTTGAATTATAATATATTTGCAATTAAGACATGATAAATGATGAAAAAAGTAATTGTTTGGAATTTAATATGGTTGGAATTGAGACCCTCTTAAAAACTAACACTAAATGCCAACAAATACATTACTAAATGCACATTTATACTCTTTGTGGTTCTTCTCTCCAATTACATTCATCAACTATTCCCATATAACAATCACATGGTTTTAACAACATAATATAATCATATCATCTAAGCCTTGGACAATGGTTTACTTATTCTCATTATTAATCAAATTACATAAAATATAGAACACATCTTTTTTCTTTCAACGTGTTCTTTCATTAAGTTTTTAAAGATTCTCTTGTCTATGACTTAATTAGCTATTTAGAATGATAGGCTCCCTCTGTGATTTAATTAGCTAACTTAATTTAATGGCTACAATCATATTTATTCATCCTTAATTGATTGTTCAACACTTTTTGAACTCTTTTCCTTCCTTTTTTTTCTTCAACTTCCTATCCAACTCCTCATATCTATTTCTTTATATTCACTTCCTCACTTTTTAGTTGAGACTATTTATCTTCCTCAATCATAACCTTTCAACTTCTTTCAACCCATTGCTTTGTTGTTGTTTTTTTATTCAACTACCTATCCAACTCCTCATATCTATATTTTTATATTCACTTCCTTACTTCTTAATTGAAAATATTTATCTTCCTCAATCATAACCTTTCAACTTCTTTCAACCCATTGTTATCTTGTTAGTGTTGAGCTCATCTCTCTAATATAAGGTGATGCTTTCCCTTAATTGTGCTTCATATGCACATTCACTCACCCTTTGTTGCAGCACTCCTGACACCATCATATTTTGCTAACTTCTCCTCTCTTTTCATACACTTTGGGTATTTAGATTCTCTTTGCATCAAAAATTTCTGAAGAGCTATTCCCAACCTTTCCTACTTCTCGTCTTCCCCTTCGATTTAGAAAACTAAAAATCGATGAGTAATTATACAGTCGCATGTTGAAGGTGGGTGTATGACATATTTGAATAACAAAGCAAAATCACAATGAAAAATCCTTATCAATGAAAAACTATGACAACCTTTCTTCAGATAATGTGAATCTGGGAGCACACAACATCAAAAATCCTTTCCTAATCACTTCTAGAAAAGGTCATCAGTGCATCCATTTGATAGAAAAGGTAGAGTTGTGAGCAGTATTCATCAGACATAATGCAAATGATAATGCCAAAAATATTTCAGAATGTAGTTAATGCTTTGCAAACTCCCATTTAGTAGTAGTTGGCGAGTTGTAGTTAATACATCGTACAAATGAAAAAGTTTGGAGGATTTCAGAATGCACATTTTCACAGTTTAATAAGTATTGTTTTGGTAAAACTGCGCAATATGTTTTTGTCTAATTCATCAGGTAAACACATTACCTATGATCGTTAGGATTGAAAAGCTGAGAATAATACAGAATAGTGTTATAGTGTTGCAATTCTCAGCAATTCTACTGTGTTGATGACTAAGTGTTTATTAGAAACATTGCAATTTTTCAACAAAACAATACTTACAAAATGTTAAGAATGTTAGTGTAGTAGAGGTGTTTTACAACATGTTAAGAATGTCAGTGTAATAGAGGTGTTTTCACATCCACTACTTCAGAAGAAGAAGCAGGATGGTGACGTTCTTCTTCTGCCATGGCTAGATCTGCTTCTTCTAGATCTGCTTCTTCGTCAGAAGATATTTTGATGTGTGTAACGTCGTCTTGGCTTTTGCCCCACAGAAATAGGTAGAGACCCAGGAATATAAGAAGTACACCCATCAAACTGTTCCAATGCACGCAAATTAAGCATTTCAGTTAATTAATTTTGCTAATCTGTAGGCACAGTAGGAGAAAGAAGAATAAAAGCAATACAAGAAGGATTCAGGAATATGATTGTGTAGGCAAATTGAGGATTTGAGAATGTAACCACCCACCCACCTTCCCAGACGCAGAGTGTCTCCCAGAACTAAAGATGACAAGACTGCTGAGCACACGGTAGACACTGGGCTGAATACTGTAACGAAAACGGGCCCTCGTTTCTGCAAACACCACAACTGTAATGGAAATGCCATTGCGTTGAACATGATTCCCTGCCAAATTAAATTAATCTTCCACAAATCAGCTTAACAATCTAACAAAAATTGAAGTTATTCATGGCTGGGAAAATTGAGGAGGGATATCATGTATTTAGACTTACTGCAGAGACAACAGTCAAAATCCCGCTCCTATCCAGTAACCATGATGTTGGAGTGATGCCTCTGTCCAGAATGGTTATTAGGACAGCAGTTTGAATGGAGCCTAGAATGGCAGTAATTGATGTAAGGGATAGTGCAGCTGGATACTTCTTCAATGTCTCAACCTGCAGATGAAATTATGGTCATACAATTGATTGGGTGAGGAGCTACGACGCTTCTAAATACAGAAAGGGTTATAATTGGTTATAAATATAATATGCAAGGTAGTAGGGAGACCTGCAATATAATCGTAGTGGATAAGATTATCACTGCTGAGATGAGGTAAATACACCCTCTAATATGGTTGCCTGAATCTCCCTGGTGGAGAATGGTTTCCTCTAGGTGTACTGAAACTGATATTGAGTGTCCCCACGGAGGCCAGAGTTGGGTTAGAGTAGGACCTTGCAGGAAACTCATACCCATTGCTCCACCCACACAAATCAGAGTTCCCAGAATTTTGGATCTGCTGCCAAC
>ML799884.1:64611-79877 GCA_009831015.1 Picea engelmannii | reverse complement strand
GAGTCATATAGATATCACATCTCCAACCCCCGTACATCATATGGGAAATGACTCTCCCATTTCTTCCTATCATGTCGAGAGCATGTCACCAACCATTGAGAATAGCATTGGGGGCATCAAGAAGCCCATACGTCTTAGACATAAGTCTAAGTTCCTTTACAAGACTTGTGAAGGATATCACCTTACTCGGTTGTGTCTAGCTATTGTTGAGATACCAAAAGCATGGGGCTCACCTAAGGGCCCTTCATATTCTGAGGCATCTATGGTTTCCCACACCTTGGTCCTCCTTTGATTGACATGGTGATACCATCGCTGCAATCCTCTCCTGAACTCACCCCCATTATTGAGGGTGATGTGTCCCCTATCCTTGTTTCCATGCATCCTCTTCAACCTAGAATTGAAGAAATAATCATACCAATCCCATCTCTGGTCACTCCTTCTCTCTTTATGAAGGGTGATGAATCCTTCAATCATGTCATTATCATTCCTGACCCTTCACCTTCTGAATGAGAGAGATATTTTCTTTCACCAATTCCTCTCCCTCTTGGTTTTGAGGAGATCACCTTTGACTGGGATAGTCCTGTGGAGTATCCCATGCCCCCACCTATGTATTTTCTGGTAAGAGAGATTATCCAGTCTATCACAGAGACTATATACTTTGTTAGTGTTTTATCCTCCTCGACTTGGAGATATTTGGGTTTTCCCAAGCTTATGTCATCCATTCTTAAGATACTGACATTCCATAAAAGATCTGCACAAGAGCCTTGGCTTTTCCCGTGACTTGCTGCCTAGAATCTCCCAATGAGTTTAATTTAAGCTCTTTTTTGACTTGTCTAAAAAGGGAAAATATTGTCGAGTGATTTGTCTCTTTCACACTCATTAAATTGGATTCGAAAGCTCGTGAGTTTTAGTTAAGCTCTTTTCCGACACGTTATCAAAAAGTGAAAATATTTCCAAGTGAACTTGTCTCTTTCACACTCATAAAATTGGTTTTGAAAAGAAGTCTATTTGTCACATGTTTATCCCTTTTTCACAACAAGTAGACTAAAAGGCATAAAAAAGGACATTTTTTGGCATTATGTTGTGATTTCATCTCATGCCCCTGCTTGCAGTATTGAGCCTATAGTTGGTTCTTGCTTTGCGCTATAAACCATTTTCCTCAACAATTTTTCATCCTCAACCAAGCAGATTCTTGTTTATATCCTTCACAATTTGACACCCTATTCCTAGGAGGAAACATTCCCTCGAGTGTCCATCTCCCGCATGCACTTCCCTACATTGAGAATAGGTACGTTCGACTACTGGAACTAGTTTTTCTTACTTGCAACACTCGTTTCCTCCTCTGTATCATATAATTTATTTGTCTATGAAAAACAAAAAAGGACGGGAGGGAAGGGAGTATTATCTTGTATCGAAAAAAGTCGTGTCGCCTTTGAATAGAGCACAAATTTATTTGAGTCCATTCATCATAATTTTGGGATTAGCATGGCCTTATGAAGGTGAGCTCGTTACAGAGTCTACTCTACCGACTGGTTACTCTTCCAGTCCCTACAGAGAATTTCATTAATGCCTCTTGCATCTCATGGTTTCTTCATTGGGTCTATGCTGTCAGAGTCCTCCATATGTCTCATCCTCTTGTTCAAAGGAAGTCTATCAACCTAGGTCAGCCACTCGTCAGAACTCTTGGCTTTGCATGACAGACATACCCTCAATTTTTCTCAGAATCACACGATACTGTAGTCCTATCACGCACCCTGGCCCTACTTTCATCATTGGTAGGTAACCTTGAACCCAATAGTCGACATTTCATTATTGGTTGTTGACTGTGTGGTTTCCCTTGTGTTCGACGGAAAGACATATATTCACACATTGGGTTTCGTGCAGTGTCTTGGATTTCGTTAGCCTTATTGGTGGTCTTCTCACCTTTGTCAACATTTTTCATCATTGGTTGTTATTCAGAGGGTCTTTTTCGTGTACTGCTTGCAATTGGAACATGTGAAATATGCATAGGTTTGTTGGTTTGTGAACATGTTCTTCGTCCGATTTACACCAAATCATGAATCTCCTGCTTTGTACCTCGTGCTGATTGGTGAGAGATTCCTTAATGCTCTCCTTTCAGTGGGTCTCTTTCCATCGAATTCAACCCATTTATTATGGAGACAAGACCTAGATTCTTATGAGTACCTTGAGGCTTACAGTCATCAGTGGCAGGCTCTCTTGCCATCGATAGTTGGGAATACATCAATGTCTCCTGATTGATGGATTATTTAGGTGTTCAACACCGACTCCTCTATTCACACTTGTAAGAATGTACTCGGTGCCTTGATACCTACTTTCATTATCGGTAAGCTATCTCACATTTGTTAATGATATACATCAATGAACGGTAATCAAACATTGTCTCATTATGTTCAACCTCAACTCCTTTATTCACATGATGTATAATTGCACCTTTGGCAGACTGTGTAGAAGACTTGAAGACATCACTATGTGGTCGTAGATTTCCTAAGTTGTTGCTTCCTTTTTATTGACCAATACCTATATGACTTCAATGATCATGGGAGATCAGATTGTACTCCATGGTATACATACATCTTCATATTGGCTTTGATACTGGTACTACTAGGCCTTGTTCATGACTATGACAACTATTGGCCACATACACTTGTTTGGTATATTTTCACATGGATCTGCAGTGTATTTTTGGCAGCCATGTATGCAAAGTCAGTGGAGAATGTAATGAGTAATTGATTTCGTCCATTTGGTCCCCTACCAATCCACTTCTGGGTTATTTATAATGTATTTTGGCCATCACAGATACTCCTCTGACCTCACACATTAGGGGGCATCTGTTAGAACAATATTTTCCTCACCCTATGTAATCTTGAAGAGAGGGCCTTATTCCATTTTCCTATACAGACTTGTCTTCCCTGTTACTATAATCCAGAAGAAAAAATATAATTTTTTCCACTTGTATGCATCTTGCACCCTATACAACAAGCGTATACGCAAGTTGCTCCACTACAACCCGCGTACATCGAAATTTGTGCTAAAAAATCAAAATAAATGTCAGGTTTCCATGTCCCGATAGGGGATCTCTGATCCTTGGACTTCCATATACTATAAATGCTCTGAATTGACCCTTCAATTTCATTTTTAAGGCTATAAAGAAGCCAATTTCGAGTTGTGGTAAATAAGAAAGAATTCAACTTTGAGAGCAAAGTTACTCTGGATAAATTATTTACTTCATATTGAGTCTGCATCCATTTGTCCTTTAAGTCTGAACATAGTGTTCAACCCCCAAGCTCTTCCCTTATTTTATGGTGAACCTCATTATCTCCCTTATATGAGCTTTCTTGGTGGAGGATTGAAGCGGTCGAGGCCCAACTGGAAGGAACTTAGTTTCTCGATTCCAAAATGTGCTGACACTAAAGTTTGTAATATTTTCACTTCTATTGATCATTTATTAATAGAAATACTCTCTTCTCGTCCAATTGATGTCTTGAAAATATATGACTTATTATCCATGCGCATATTTGTTATGTATATTGATGGATTGTGCTATCTAATGTGCTGACCTTTTATATTTCCACCATATGCTTGTTTTTTCTTGTTTGTTGAGAACTTGTTGCATGTATATAGCTTTGGGTCAAATTTCTAAATGGTGGGCATCATCGAACATTTGGACGATGTAGGAATATTTCTTATTTCCCTTGCACATTGGTTTATATATCATATTGTTGGAATAGAGTTGATTTCTGTACTCATTTCCATCTGTTGTGGTTCACCCTAGCCATAGAGAGATTTTCATCGTAACAGTGGGCACCAACCTATTGTTACAATATATGCAAGAACCAATTTGCTGGAGACACCAATCCCCTCACCTGAGCACCAACTCAACGAGATATGTGTAGACACCAATCCAAGATATTCATACACAAAGTACTTCTGACTTCACTTGCATTCTTCATTCCACAGAAAATCCTTCAAACCCTAGTCACATGTAGCCTTCATTCCTTGGAAAGCCTCATAACATCATTCCCATAATATGATCCCAAACTACAACATCACAACCTCAACAAAACACACATTGCAACATCACAACCTCAAAACAATGCAAATTTTAGCATCATAGACCTTCATTCCTTCATAGCATACCTTAAGAACAAGAAAATCCCAAGAAAACTCCTCAAACTTCTCTTGCACACATTTAGATCCCAAAAATACACCCTGGATCCTTTAGCACTTCTCAGACCACTTTTGTGCACCTCAAGATTTACACCTTTCTTGGTTTCACTACAAATGCACACATCTATCCTGTATTTATAGTATTTCTTTCCTCACTTGCAGGGTCGACCTATAACAATTTGCTGAGCCTATCTAAATTTTCTAGTTGGGTTGTCAAACAAAAAACTTCATATCTCCTCATTCCTAGGGAGTTAGAGGGAATTCCATATACTGTTGGAAAAATATCAGAATAATATTTACAACCATATAACCTATTCTCTCATTTGAGATAAGTATCTAGGGTAAAAATGTATTCAAATATAGGGTATCCAAACTAAGAATCAATAATTCAAAACTAATGTTTCCAACAATCTCCATCTTGCAATATTTATATTGGACATATGTAATCTCCCCCTATCTTTGACATCAATAAAAAAAATATTTCCAAAAATATCCCCCTTTGTCATTGATGGAAACCCTTATTCAATTTAGATACTCCCCTTGTCTACAAATTTCCTTGTGTATGGAATTATTCATGTTAAGTACTTGAATATATCTACAAATATACTTGAGAAATAACCCTTAATCTCAACAAGAATAAACAAAACCATTCACCAAATATTGAACACAAGAAATCGTCAAAACCCTTGAGGTAGGGTAACACCATATATTATTCCTTATCAAAGGAATGCACTTCTCAAGAAATTTATTATTATGTTCTAGTAATTCCTCTTACATTCATTATGTTCATACTAATATATCTAACTACCATAGTAGGCCTTATTTAATAATATAGTGGACCTACTCCACCTTACATTGAATGGCCTCCACTATTATCACTATGGGACCTTCGACCCCACCCATTACCTCTCTAGATACACTACGCTTCCTCTCTCTATAAACACTTTGAAATCAATGGCAAAGGGATACTCCCTCTGATCTTGTGATTCCCTTCAAGCACTCCAATGTGAAATTTAAAAGTATATCTCCAGCTGATCATTATCCAGACTGTCTCTCCTACAAGTATCCACCATTTATCCTTCTATTTGATTATTTTTATTGATCAAACCTTCCACTCCAAAGTCATGATATTGATCTTTTGAATGAGGTGAATCTTTAGTATTGACTTTATTTGAATTTTTTCTACCTCCACATTCTTTTATGACAAGGACCAATAAGATTACTTCTCTTGTCCAGAAGAGTATTGTAAGCTTGAATTTCCATTTTCACAAGGAAATGTCCCAACCTTACCTTTTCTACAAATGGGGTGTACATGTTTTGAGTGAGAATGAAAACAATGAATGTCCTTGCCATCTTCATCTAGGTTATAACATCCTTTCTCATAACAAAAAGTTTCATCTTGTTACACATCAAAATGTCACACTTGAGTTAAGCACCCTAAGTGTCGCAAGTGTCGCAAAGTGATGTATGCACCTAGGTAAGTGTCGCATTCACTTTGTGAGGTGTCACCACCCCTTGAAACCATTAAAACAAATTTTCATGGCCCCTATGTCGTATGGGATGAGGAAAACCATCATGTTTTGGTCAAAGCATACTTTTCCTTGGAATTTTCGACCATTTTTTGAGCATTTATGAAGACCAACGCCCCCTTATCTATACTTTGGTTGCACACATAACACTCCATCTACCACTATATGGGAGTGATGATCTAGGATTAAATCTCTATATATCACTGGGGGGAGCACTGATGTTGTTGAGAGAAAGGAGGGATCTCCCCCACCTTAATATATGGGCCAACTCTTTGATATTGGGTTAGTTTTGTTCGACCCTCATGCTTGGGATTCACTTTAGGATCTGATCCAAGCCTCAAGTATTCATATCCTCAACCATACCCTTCATTTTCTCATGGTTTTTGTGCCTCTCAAGCCTATATATAGAGGGATTTCCAAGGTGAAGAGGAGGAAGCTTTCAGATATCAAACTTATGATCTTGGTAGCATCATGCCAGGGTTGGACGAGGAGATTTTGGGGAGGCTGCTACAACTCCATCAATCATGTTCTGTAATTATTCTTTTTGGGTTCTCACTTGAATATACTTGGCCTATTTCCTTCAATATTATGTATCCTTGCATGTTCTTGTCTATTGTTCCTTTGATCTTTGTAGATGAATTTGTTTGATCTAATATTGTAGAGTAGGACTTATTTTTTTTGTTTTATGCCTATTGCAGGTATCAAGTTGCGCTAAGGAGTTTGGAGATCAAGCTTGGATTGGAAGTATCAAGGAAAAAATTCGAGACAAGGTGCATCACACTCTTTCTCCTTCTCTATTTCTGATTGATTGAACTGAATTCAAAGGGATGTTAGTGTCCACCTGTATCTTTTTGTCTTGGTATTAAGGGTCTAAGCTAAAATTCACATGTCTGCAAGGGAATATTTTTGTAATAGAAATTGGTGATCTGTTAGGAAATATTCCCTTGCAGGCAGGTGAACTTTCACTTGGATTATAGACCCCTAATACCAAGAAATAAATATACAGGTGGTCACTAACATCCCTTTGAATTCAGTTCGATCAACTAGAAAGAGAGAAGGAGAAAGAGTGTGATGCACCTTGTTTCAAAGTTTTTCCTTTTTGCTTCCAATCCAAGATTTATCTCCAAACTCCTTAGAACAACTTGATGCCTGCAATAGGTAGCAAAGAGAAACAAATAACTCCTACTCTACAATATTAGATAAAAAAACTCCATGTACAAATATCGAAGGAACAATAGAAAAACACATGTAAGAATACAAAAGATTGAAGGAAATAGGACAAGTGCATTCAAATGAGAAACCAAAGAGAATACTTACAGACCAAGATTGATGCATTTGGAACAACCTCCCCAATATCTCCTCATCCAACCCTTGTACGATGCTACCAAGATCATAAGTTTGATATCTGAAAGTTTCCTCCTCTTCACCTTGGAAATCCCTCATTATATAGGCTTGAGAGGCACAAAAACCATGAGAAAATGAGGGGTATGGTTGAGGATATGGCTCCTTAATTCTTGGATCATATCCTCAAGTGAATCCCAAGCATGAGGGTCGAAAACATCTAACCTAATCTCAAAGATTTGGTCCATAGATTAAGGTGGGGAATATCCATCCTTTCTCTCAACAACATCAACACTCCCCCCTAGTGATAGACAGGGCATTGGTTCTAGATATAAGATCCTCTATAGTGGAAGAGGGGGTGCTATGTGTGTAGCCAAAGTATGGATAGGGGGGCGTTGGTCTTCATAAATGCTAAAAAAAGGGTCAAAATTTCCAAGGAAAAAGTGTGTTTTGACCAAACAATGATGGTTTTCCTCCTTCCATATGACTTAGGGGTCATGAACAACTATTTTAATGGTGTTAAGGGGTGTTGACACCTCACAAAGTCAATGCGACTGATACATGAAATGGAAACTAGTAATATTATAGATGTATGGTTTTAAGTGAAAATTCCCTTGAACATGATGAGGCACAACAACTGACTTGGAAGCATTGACTCGACGAGTACCAAGAATTTAATGTGACGAAAATAAGAGCACTCTTCGACTGGATGAAAAAGTATGGAAACACATAGAATTGGTATGACTCAAAGACAAGTGGATTACCCAACTGTAAGATGAGATGCAAAGAGGTTCCATGTTCAAGGGAGACAATAACTTCCATAAAGGATTTCCAAATACTTGACCCACTTCCTTCAGTTTTCACCCCACTGAGATAGATGAGTACCCCTTTATTTTTTAACGATCTTGAGGAGGATACCAGATGCTTTGTATAGCTCATCCTTCAGATGAGTCCCTCGAAATATGTTTAAGGAACCTAATGAAGGAGGGGTTCAATCCCAGATGGGTCCTAGATATTGGACTCACATAGGTCCTTCAATGCATAGTTTTACGATCCCCAAGAAGGTAAAATTGACAATTTTTCATGTTTAGAGAGTCTGAAAGGAACGTAAAGGTGACTCCGTGGATGACCTTTTCATAAATTTAGTCTCCCAAGACAAAAAAAAGTGTAAAACAATACATGGGAGAACTCTTCTAATCATGCTTGATTAGAGTGTTCCTTTTTCGTAATTAGTCTCGCGAGGCCAAAAAAGAGATAAACTATCACTTGGAATATGCCCTTTTAAACCTTTTAACGAGTGTGAAAGGAAGTAAGATCACTCAAAAATATTTTCATGTTTAGAGAGTCTGCAAAGAGCTTAAAGGAAACTCCATGGGGTTCCTTTTTCATATAAACTTTACGAGTCCAAAAAAGTGATAAAAGTATACTCGGTCACATTATCATGTAGTTAGGAGCACGAGAAAGAAAAAAGACTAATCTTAGAATTGGTTTCATTTTTACACAAGCTTGCAACAAAATTAAACTATGATTGTAACTCTAGGTTAAATCCCCAGATTTTTGTTTCATTTTTTAACAAGCTTGCAACAGAGAGGAGAAACTATGCTTGTATCTTTTGTTTCATTTTTTAACAAGCTTACAAAAGAGAAGCAAAACTTTTCTCGCAGCTTCTGTTTAATTTTTTAATGATCTTTCCATAGAGAAGAAAAAATATGATTGTAACCTCTCCTTCATCATGGCTTCCAAGAGGAAAATTATCTCTAAGGGATACATGTCAAGGGACAAACATCAGCTATGGTTTCCAGGAGATCTTCACTAGATGGCAGAGAAATGCTTCATAAGGAATACACGTCGATGACCTCGATAAGGGTAGGGAGATCTGGCTCTAATAGCCATATCGAAGAGATGGCCATGTCAACTACCAGATCTAAGCAGGGATGATTTTAAGGATGGAAATTTACTTTAAAATGTAGAAACCTTGGTGAATATAACTTATCCTTCAAATGCCAACTATAATGTTTGGCTATATTTTTGTAAAAGTATTCAAATTTATAAGGATTTTATATAGTTTGTATAAAATTTTGGCGATTTTAAGGTAAAATAATTTTATCATATAGAATTTGGGTGAATCATTTTTAGATCAATGAATCTTTTTTGGGGAAAAACCATGGAAAATTATCCCATGAGAGAAATTTAGCCCCTAAAATCATCCATGGGTCTAAGTTAGGAGAAGAGAGAGATTCCCTCTCGTTTGGAGTTGAACGCATGGGAAAGGTCATTACATAATTGACCTATGGAGGGGCAGACATCGTTGGCATGTATGGACTGTTCAGGGAAGACAGATGGTTGACCATCGGGTGGGTGTCAATCGATGAAATTTGGTCGATCATTACTATGTTTCCATTATGAGGGAAACCTATCACTTGAAAGAGAGTGGAAATGAAATCTCTCATAACATAGACATAGTCTCACCCGAGGAGAAGGCTAACATCCAAGGGGTCGTGAACTACCATCACATATACATAGACCGTTTTTCCTCCCAAAGTAACTAGAAACTAAGGAAATATCCCTAAAGGTTGACTAACTATTCTTTCAAAGGTCAAAAGATTCTAAGTCACGAGTGCAAGTTGAGGGGAACCAAAAGCTTGCCAAGAATTCACAGATAAGACACTAACAAAAGCACCTTCATCTATTATATTGTTAGGAATATTCATATCACAAACCTGCACTTTGATTTGGAAAGTCACATAAGAAGGAAGACATGGTTTAGTTAAATGATTCCAATCAATAGAAATCATTTGAGTGCTTGAAGGGGGTGTCATCAGGATGGGCAGAGTGACCCCTTGTCTGGGTGAATTAATATTAACAAGGTAGACATGGGTGACACATTTACTCTTTTAATGAAGAGTGGGATCGACCGATAATGGACTCGAAGCGACCACTTGGGTTGCACTCCTTAAGGGAGGATTGGGATCGATCGATGATGGACTTGGATTGACCAATTTGGGTTCACTCTTTAGATGAAGAGTGGGGTTGACTGATGATGGAACCAAATGAACTACTTGGGTTATTGGTTCAATTGAGGATGAAACCAAGTTGACCACCTGATCAACCGGACTGATCGAGGATGGAACTAGATTGAACATTCCATCAATTAACGATGGGTTGGGAGAGACCTTACAATAACCAGTTGGAAGTTGAATCTTTTCCAAAAGATAAGAATCCTAGTCCATACACGAGAAAAGGTGAGAGTGATGATCACCTTTGCATAATATACAAGGAAAATTGACGATTTTATTTTTCTTACCAACCTTAATGTCACTAGTTGATGGGGTGTCATCAACATGTATAACAAGGGTTGATGACATGGAAGAACAAATTTATAAGACCTTGGGGAGACAAGGGAAATCCCTCAGAAAGTGGCAACCCTTACAAAGCCTACAAGGGAGTTTGGGTTTAGGATTCTTCGTTTTAGCGACTTTATCAACACTCCTAGTACGATTAACAATAGTTGGTTGCTTAGATCCAACATGACCTGATGTGGTTGGAGGCTTGGTCTCTTTTTTATTCTTCTTCTTCTTCTCCTTTTGTTTCTTCTTCTTCTTATCAACCTCACTACCTGCTTTAGAGGATTCACTAGGAGAATAAGGAGAAAGGGAAGGAGACCTCATAGGTGAATAAGGCTAAAGGTCGACATCAGGTTGATTTGTGGGTGGTGTGCTTACATATAAAGCATTAGGTGCATTCAAAACATTGGGAAAAGTCGATATCACTGGAGTGGGGAACAACCAAATTGGTAACCCAATGATGAGACCTAGAAGACTCAGTGTGGCAATGCACAAAGGACCAATGTTTCCAAAAGAAGGAAAGGAGAAAGGTTCCCTGGGAAAATGGGTTTCTTTGTTGGTACTCCTAGGAACTGACGCCATTGACACTAAATCAACCTAAGGTCCACTAGGGAAACAAAATAGCACACGCTACAAATCCAAGAAGAAAACAATCAAACAAATGTTCCCACAATGAAACAAATAGTTGGTGATGAAATCCAACATCGTGATATCAATATAGGAAGGATTTGAGATAGATCAGGTGGATCAGTTACATTGGCGACCTGCTTAACCAACTTATGCCTTAGTGCAAGTTTCCACACAGTTTTACCTATGGGTTTACCCTCCAAGGAGTCTGAGTAATATTGACCAACGTCTTACCCAGGTACAGTGAAGACTCCCCTTCACAGTCACCTTGTTTATTAATCCTACATATATAGGCCACTAAGGTTATCAACTTGTAGTTGGTCTCCACGGGGGTAGATTCAATAGTCGGGATCGAATGTATGGGAAGGATAACAAGTCTGAAATTCTTCAAGAGAACTAAAGAAAAGTGGACCAGAAGACTATTGAGGACCCTGAATGGGTTCGGGATTCTTGAAGCTCTGAGACCAAATGAAACCATTCATTTCTCAGGAAGAACCCCCATTATATGATCTTTATGCGACATAAGTTAAGCTTCAGAGGGGAAATCTTTGCTGCTCTCCCAAACATGACCATGTGTTTAACCCCTGTGTGAGAGGGGTATCTCGACTACAATTATATGAACAATTGTATTTACCACTTCCTAGCACAAGATTATACCTTTTTCTGATGGCTTTGGAAATTTATCCTCACAACCTATTCCAAATCCCTACAATTTAAGCTAATGTAGGTTTTCTACCAGATAATATAAAGTGTCTGATCAATTTTATAAGAGATTCTTTTTAGGGTTGTTGTTAAGTCAATGGTGCAAAAGTGAAACTTATGATGTTTTAGACTTGACTCCAAAAGAATGAAAAATAATGAGATGCAAATCTTTTATTCAATGAATCCTACATACGGGATGGAGAAGAGGTCTAACTTTGTTTAAGAAAAACACCCAATTCCCAAATACAATTTTTTTTAATGCAAACTACCTATCTAAACTACCCAAAAGAAAGAATGTAACTATCTTCTTTGTTTGATTCTAATATATAAATAAAGCAGACACAAATCCTTTGATGCTTCATTAATATCAATCAAAATGAAAAAGTCGAATGCAAATACAAAAGACATGAAGAAAAGATTTCAAAAAAAGAATGCACTCACAAGATAATGAGAAATGAAAGAAACAAGTATGGTAACTCCTTTAATGAATGACTTGACAATCGACAAGCATTCAAGGGATACAAGAAAGTTCAGAGAAGAATCCAAAAATTAATAAGGAGAAAGAGAAATCAACCAACTGTCTTGCCAAAATGAGCAACAAAAAATAAAAATAAAAGCTAGGTTGTGGTATGCATAAAGTCTCAAATCATTCAAAGAGGAAATATTTTAAAAGTAACTTAAGACCAACAAACCTTTTCAAACATTTTCAATTAGCCAGTTAACCAAAAAATTCACAAGACTCAAACCAAACCACGAAGAAACAAGGTGAATCAATCTCACAATTTGGAAAAAATTGTAAGCTCAAACAAGACAATGAAAAGAGTGATAAGGAGCCATATCCTCAATCTAACAAAGTCACAAGAAAAAGTACAAACTCTGGGAAAATTACCTCCAACAAAGGGTTGAGCAAAACATGGTAGATTCTCCCAGATATTCTCAAAACAACAGAGCAGATATCCCTAAAACAAAGAGACAGAGCATTGTAGTTCTCCCTAAGAGACAACTAAGGAGTGTTGATCAGATAACTAGTGCCCTGGAAGCGACTCTAGGGGAGCACTAGTCCCGTAGATGCCTGAAAATAAGCATAAAAAAAAATATCAGCAGAGACTGGCTTGGGAACAATGATTATTGTTTGATGAAACAAAGGGAAGAGGGAACACTAAAGAAAACAATGAACCAAACAAGATGAAACTAGGAAAAATTTCTGATGATCCAAGGAAAGAAAATCCAATGTTTTTCCCCATTGGAGTTGCCAATTTATGTTACGGAAATATTCCCCCACGGAAAGGTGAACTTCCCCTTAGATTATAGACCCCTAATACCAAGACATAAAGATATAGGTGGACACTAACATCCCTTTGAATTCAATTCGATCAATCAAAAAGAGAGAAGGAGAAAGAGTGTTATGAACCTTGTTTCGAAGTTTTTCCTCGCTGCTTCCAATCTGAACTTGATCTCCAAACTCCTTAGCACAAATGTTTACTTGGAATACACAACAAAGGGAAACAAAGAACTACAACTCTACAATATTAGATCAAACAAATTCATCTAAAAATATCAAAGGAACAATAGACAAGCACATGCAAGAATACACAAAGCTTGAAGAAAATAGGCCAAGTATATTCAAATGAGAACCCAAAGAGAATACTTACAAACCATGATTGATGCAGTTGCAACAACCTCCCCAAGCTCTCCTCGTCCATCCCTTGTCTGATGCTACCAAGATCATAAGTTTGATATCTGAAAGATTCCTTCTCTTCACCTTAGAAAGCCCTCAATATATAGGCTTGAGAGACACAAAATCCATGATAAAATGAGTGGTATGGTTGAGGATATGGCTCCTTGAGTCTTGGATCAGATCCTAAAGTGAATCCCAAGCATGAGAGTTGAACACAACTAACCCAATCTCAAAGAGTTGTACCATAGAATAAAGCGGGGAAGATCTCTCCTTTCTCTCAAAAACATCAGCACTGCTCCCGAGTGATAGATATAGCATTGATCCTAGATAATCTCTCCCCTATAGTGGTAGAGGGGGCACTATGTATGCACCCAAAGTATGCACAGGGGGGCACTGGTATTCATAAATGCTCAAAAAGGGGTCATAAGTTCCAAGGAAAAAATGCATTTTAACCCAAAAATAATGGTTTTCCTTCTCCCATATGACTTGGGGTCATGGACAACTCTTTTATTGGTTTCAAGGGGTGATGACACCTCAAAATGTGAATCCAGCACTTGGGAAGGTGCATATGACACTTGTGACCATGAATGCGACACTTACCAAGGTGAATACGTCACTTTGCGACACTTAGGGTGCGCAACTCAAGTGTGAAATTTTGATGTGTAAAAAATTCCCCCTAAAGTGTGAGGTCAGAAGAGAAACTAATGGCTGAAACACTTTACAATTTATTCAAAGAAAGGGTGTTGGAGTGGAATATTATGGCAGAAGCTACAAAAAATCATCAAACAATATTAATATATGTTCCCTTTCTGAGGTATGAATCCCTTTGCTCGGAATACAATATGACTTAAAGAACGACCGTCGATCAATACATTGCAGATCCATGAAAACATTGACTAAGGATATGGCCACCAGAGATACAATGTGGATCCATACCTCCATGAAATGAAATTATTGTAGCCACAAAAAATACACAGTGGGGCTACAAGATAAGAAAACATAACCACAGATCAATACAAATTGGATCTATGTGACAATATATATATCAACATGCTCAAATGATATCCTTCATAGCATGGGAAAATTAGATAATAGAGTGAGTTCCCAACCCAGGGTCTCCATCCCAATCCCGATGTGGTACAAATCTATCCATGTGAATAGATGATTTGATTTCAAACATGGTAGCAACCACTCGATTTCCTATCATTGAGGTAAACCATTCACAAGTGCGAGGGAAATCACCAATGATATGAATGAATCCCAAGGTACCCTATTACATTCCAGTGAATGTGAATAAATGAGTTGAGGTCAAACATTCGTGGAATCATCTGATTAGAGGTTATTGATGTAACCTGTTGTCGGAAGCGAGGAGGCCTGCCATTGAGGCATGTAGGTCCCAAGGTACCAATTGGTTTCTAAGTCTAATTCCTGGATGATTTGTTTAATTCAACAGGAAATACTCATCGAAGGGAGGGCCTTGATGTATCCCCCATCATCGACATGAAATTGACATAGGAAAGTGATGTAAGATGGTTAATCAAATGAGTATGGATATATACATGAAATGGAAACTAGTAATACTAGAGATGGATGGATTGAAGTGAAAATTCCCTTGAACATGATGAGGCATGAAAACTGACTTGGAAGCATTGACTCAACAAGTACTAGGAATGTAATGTGACAGAAGTAAGAGCACTCTTCGTGATCCAGGAGGCTCCCTAGGTCCAGAAAATGCTAAAAAATGAAAGTTCTCGGAATTGAATGAACCCAATTCCATTGTGACCGGCTCATCGTGCTGATTCTTTCCATATATTTACTTTCTCAAATGGGCTCCGTATGATCCAGGTGGATATCGGG
>ML799884.1:12825-39125 GCA_009831015.1 Picea engelmannii | reverse complement strand
TTCTACTGCCATAAGACTTAAAATATTCCCAATTGAATTCATCTTAACAATGGGAGAAATCATTTCATCAAAATCTATATCTTTCTTTTGTGCAAATCCCTTTACAACAAATATAGCCTTGTACCACTTTTTTCCTTCAACTTGGAAACCCATTTATTTTGCAATGTTCTTTTTCCCGTAGGAAACTGAACCAAGTCCCAAGTCTGGTTATTTACCAAGGAATCCATTTCCTCTTTCATGCCTTTCTCCCACTTCTTTTTAGTGTCCACCTACATTGTCCCTTCATAACATTCTGGTTCACCAGAATCAATCAACAATAAATAATACAATGAAGGAGAGTATCGTTTAAGGAGTCTACTTAACTTGGTAGATCTTATAAAAACACGTATAGGAGTTTGAGGTACCTATTATTGTACATTTTGATTTTCCGGTACCTTTGGAATTTATTTTGCAGTGATCTCATCAAGCACTGTGTATTCTGGTTTTTCTTCTTCCTGTTTCCTTCCCTGCAAATGATCTTTATAGATGACCTTCTCATTGAATATGCCATCTCTACTCCTAATGATTTTGTGATTTTCATAATCCTATAAGAGATAACCAAAATCATTAACACCGTATCCAATAAAGGTAAACTTATTTGATGTTGCTTCAAGCTTTGTTCTATTTTCTTTATCAATATGGAAAAATGCTTCACAACTGAAAGTCTTAATAAATGAATAGTTTACCTTTTTACTTGTCCATGCCTCCTTTGGAATTCCACCATCCAAAGAAATTGAAGGTCATATTTTTATCAAGTAAACAATAGTTTCTACAACATATACCAAAAAATATAAGGGAAACCCTACATGCAATCTCATACTCCTTGCACGCTCCATGATTGTCTTGTTCATCCTTTCTGATACACCAATTTTCTTGTGGTGTTCCTAGAACTGTCTTCTCTCTACGAATCCCATGGTATGAAAAATAATCATCAAACTCATTGCAGAAGTATTCACCTCCATTGTCTGATATGAGACACTTCAACCTTTTTCCTGTCTCATTCTCAACCAAAGATTTCCATTTCTTAAAAGTATCAAAAACATCATATTTTTGTCGAATGCAATAAACCCAAGTTTTTCTAGTTACATCATCAATAAAAGTAACATAATAAAGAGAGCCGCCAAGAGATGATATCTGAGCTAGTCCCCATACATCTGTATGCACAAGATCTAACTTTTCATTCTTCTTTACCTTTCCAACTCTAAGAAATCTAAGTCTCTTATGTTTTCCATAAACACAATGCTCACAGAAATCCAAATCAATTTCTTTAATATATGGAAACAAATTTATTTTGTGAAGTATCTACATACCCTTCTCACTCATGGGTCCAAGGCTATGATATCATAGTGATGTATCGACTCCTATAGAAGCTAAAGTCATATAAGAATTAGTTTTACCAGTACATAAATATAATGTACATACCTTCTCTCCTTTTTCTATCACCAATGATCCTTTGGTGACTTTCCACACATTATTTGAAATATATATATACAACCTTCACTTGCTATATGCCCTATTGAAATTATACTTTTCCTTAGATCTAGTACATGTCTTACCTCTTTCAATAACCATTGGTTTCCATTCTTTTGATTTATTTGTACCTTACCCATTCCAATAATTTTGCATGGTGCATAATCACTCAAATGAACCTGTCCAAAATCACCTTGAACATAATCTACAAAATGTTTCCTATGGGGTGTGGCATGAAATGAAGCCCCTGAATATACTACCCAAGACTCAGAAATATTATCAACAAAAAGAATCAAAACATCTTGTAACACATCACCTGTTACATTTTCTTCTTGATTTTTCTCTTGTTGTCCATCTCTTTGTTTCTTTGGAGCTCTGCAGTCTTTCTTCAAATGTTCTTTCTTCCCACAATTCCATCAATCTATCTTTCCCATTATGGATTTGGATCTTCCCTTCCTATAATTCCCATGGTTCCCTGATCCCTTTCCTCTATGATTTTGTCTTCCAATGTTCTCCACAGTCAACGCAATACCTGATGTCCCACATGTGCTTTTCCATCACATTTCCTCGCTAAGGATAGCACCAACAACATCCTCAAATTTTAGAGTGTTTGAAACAAAGACAGATCTACTTACAACAATGACCAAGCCATTCCATCTTTCTCGCAATGAGCACAAGATTAGAAGAGCCCTGATCTCATCATCAAATTCCACTTTTACAGAACTTAGTTGATTAGTAACCATATTAAATTCATTTAAATGATCTGCAACAAACCCACCTTCTGACATATTCATATTAAATAATCTCTTCATTAGAAATACCTTATTGGACGTCAAGGTTTTTTCTTACATTTTAGCCAATGCATCCATCAGCTCCTTCGTTAGCTTTTCTTTTGAAATATTTAAATCCATCGACACTTCCAGGATCATTCGTATCTTTCCTAGTGCCTTTCTGTCAAGAACCTCCCATTCTTTGTCCTTCATGGCCATCAGATTCTTTGTTATTCCACCCAATGGTAGGAAAATATCCTTCTGATATAAATAATCTTCCATCTACATCTTCCATAACTGGTAGTTTTTGCCATTAAATTTCTCGATCCTAAACTTTCCATATTCTGCCATTTCTCCCACTCAAACTAGGAACCATTTGTTCCTGAGAGTTACATTTCACTCTGATACCAGTTGTTAGAAAAACAGGATTGTGGAGCAATAAAATAAAATAAAATGCAGAAATAAAACATAAAAGATACACAATACAATAGAGACAAAGATATATTTGGTTCACCCAGTGTGGGCTACATCCACCAGAGAAATTGTTAGGTCCTTCCATGCCTTTCCTTATTATTATCCAACAAAATGAAGGGATACAACCTACACCACACCCATTGTAACTTCTTCTTCTTTTTCTCATAGTATCCCCTCTCATAATACAATATTCGCAATAATACACAACTACAATACAATTCCCTCATAAAAGAGGGTTTCCTTCTAGGGAATAAATTCCTAAAAAGAACTTTTACCATTAGATATGTGACCTTATAATGAACCTGTCCAGATTGACTACGAAATTACATTATTTTACAAGGTAATTTTTCTCAATATTTTTCTTCGGGGGTGCTGCCCCCGAATCCCCTGCCAAGGGGGGGCTACAAAAATTTTCGCCCTGCCCCCCAGGTCTTCCCTAGCGATAGTAATGGGGGGAAAATCCCCCCCACACCCCTTGTTATGGAATGGAGTCTAAGAACGACTAAAAAAAACCTCTGAATCAGGAATATACTCAAGCTCTACAACCAACAAGCGCACCTTAGATCACTTATGCACACCTTAGAATTGATGTATTTCTTGGTTTCACTACAAATGCACATTTGTCCTGTATTTATAGTATTTCTATCCTCACTTTCAGGGCCAACCTATAAAGACTGGATGATCCAACCTAATTTTTATGGTTGGGTTTTTGGATGGAAAAACTCATATCTCCTCATTCCTAGGGGTTTAGATGGAATTACATATATCATTGGAAAGGTCTCAAAATAATATTTACAACCATATAACCTATGCTATCATTTGAGCTAGGTATCTAGGGTAAACATTCCTTCAAATATAGGGTATTTGAACTGAGCATCAATAATCCAAAAATAATGTTTCCAACTATCTCATATCTTGCAATGTTTATCTTGGAAATCTGTAGTCTCCCCGTGTCTTTGACATCAATGACAAAACTATTTCCAACAGGTGCTAGCTCCAAACTCTTTTTGTTTGGTCATGGTCCATCCTCTTACTCCCCATTTCAGGTAATCCTTTCTCTTATGGGTTGGATGACTACCCCTTGGTGGTCATTTATAGTCGGGGTAGGTATGTGAGGTTCTTGGATGGATCTACCAGGACACATGCCTTGGAGAACCTCTTGGATTTTTTCACTTCAGTCTATGTAAAATTTGTTATCATGTTGTAAATGTTGTTATACCCATGGGATCACACTTACCTAATTCCTAAGCATGGATCTCATTTATGTATGTGTCACACTTTCACCATGTAATCTTAGAGATGATTGTACAGTTTCTCATGTAGAGACATGGTTCTTGAGGAAATTTCACTGATCTCAAGGTAGTTCATGGATCCCTAGGCACTGATCACATCATCTGAGGCACTTTGGGGCTATTTCTACATGCATGGATCCCCTCTTTACATGCCACATTCTATATATATTTTTTCTCTCTTCATTCATCCATTTGGATGCATTATTCACTAGATTTGAGGGTTGAGCCCCTTGGAGGACCACTCTACTAACCATGTGATGACTTGTTGGCACACATGGACATATTTTGACTTGGGAAGAGTCCTTCCATGAATTTAGGAGATTGCATGCATGATTTGATGATGATTTTCCACCTTGGAGACCTCTCATGTAAACATTGGAGCCTATTTGGAGGAGCTACCCTCTCTTTTGGACCTCATTTACCCAACTCGTGTGACTGTTCCAATCATTGAGGCTAGATGTTATCTTTTTGTTGGAATTTTCTTCATTGGAGGAGAATATTGACATATTTTGAGGGTCTCCCCTTGCTTTTGGGTGAGATGTTGAGCCTCTTGGACCCTAGTGTAACCTCACTTGTTGTATGACCTCCTCTATTGGAGGAACTATTGTATGTGTGGCACAAATTTATTGTATTTTGACTTTATATCTTTTATTTAATTGGAAAACAAATCAACCTTGTAGTTATCTTAGGCTAGATCTAAGGAGATAGAAAATAATATTGAATGAGAAGGTTGATGAAGCCTCCCTTACAAATAGAAGCTCCTCCTCTCATTCTGATTTGTTGTTGTTGTTGGATACTTCTTTAAGATTCCAATTTTGTTCAATATCTACCTATTAAGGTGTTAATGTCAAATATTTTTTTTTTAGAAGGAAAGCTAAAGAAAAATAAAAGAAAAAACATAATTTGGATTTCTTTCCTAGTCCAGTGCAAAGTTCATTGTTCATTTTATTTCCTAGACTAATTTATCAAGGGCTTGTGCTTCTTTTCTTATCTTTAAATGATAAATAAAATTATCCCACTGATATCATTCTTCAAGGATTTATTTATCTTGTTTTGGGTTGATTTCAAGCTTCTCTCAAATCTAGAAATGTATAACATAAATAAAATATGAATTGAGGAAACCCTATAACTAGGTTTTATGCTCAAACGTTTATTAACATTTAAACCTAGCTTTTATTTCATTAACTAGAATACTACTACATTTTTATATTACATTTATAATGGTGAATCGCATCTCCAAATTACTTCTAATTGCATATCACTCATTTGGAGATTGTTTGGGTGAATTCTAGTGCTAACGTTGCATAACCTTGGGGGGGGGGGATTCACTCTTTTATTTCATGTTCTCTTTTATTACATTTATATATCTATTGTGACTTGATTCTAACACATTTGGGTTTTTTATTTGTTGTGTATATCAAGCCCTGGATAAAACATCTAAGATGTCTTGCATATAACTGGAAAATCTCTCTCTTGGATGGTTTATTTTTCACTCTAAACCTATAATTCTGCATTTATTCATCATTAAAATAGATTTAGAAGTTTGGGACAGCCTTGAGCTAGTCCTTGTTTCAAAATATGATTTATTGGCACTCAAATCACACATTGCACCATGAATTTATGCTAGATGATTTCATTCCTAGTGCTCTAAAGAAGCTTAAAGTGATTTCTTGCAAGTAGCATATTCTAAGTTTCATTTATTGGAATGATATTAATCTAAATGGAAATATGAAATTTTCCTTGTTATTCATCTTTAAATCAGATTTGGAACACACATCCACTAGATCCTAACTCTTTTCTCTTAAGTGGATAGTTTGTGGTTTATGTTATTGATCTTGGATTGTTATCTTAATGCATTTAATCACTTGTTGGAATCTTTGTACTTTACATTGTCATACACATTTTGGATTCATTGAAGTAAATCATAAGCCTGCATGGTATTTATTAATTGTCCTTTTTATTCATCTTTAAATCATATTCGGCACACACATCCACTAGCTCCTAACTCTTTTCTCTTAAGTGGATAGTTTGGGGTTTATGTTATTGATCTTGGATTGTTATCTTAAGGTATTTAATCACATATTGGAATCTGTGTACTTTACTTTTTCATACACATTGTTGATTCATTGAAGTAAATCATAAGCTTGCATGGTATTTATTAACTAAATAGTTTCACTCATAGATCTATCATTGGTAGATAGGGATACCCTCCTTGGCATTTGGAGTTGGCTTAAAGTGAAGGGGATATTGTACTGAGGCGATAGTGGTGTAATTCCCATCTTGTTTCCCCAAGGTATCACCTGGGGTTGGAATTTCCACTAGGGTGCTAGTTTTGGTCTTAACACGCTCAATAAAACCTCAACATGCCCATGTGTTTGATTAAAGAGTACCACTTTCTCCTCTTTCTAAGTTCATAGGAATAGTAAATCAAATTATCTAGAGAATTTGGTCATTATCTGGGTTTTGATTCTAAAACAAACACTATTAAGGGTGTTAGATCCTTTATATTATGTTAGGGACCTAACCCCTAATGTAGGTAGAATAATATATTTCGATGTAATAAAGGTCAATATTAATAAGGCCTAGCAATAAGGAAGAATAAGTCGAATGTAAGAAGACATAATAGAAGATTCTGCTTCTAGAAGAATCTTCCTCTAGATGGTTCTTTTGATAGACATATTTAATATAAATAGGAGTTGAGGGTATGAGAAATTTTGTATTGGATATTATTGTAATAGAGATTTTCTCTGCTGGAGGTTGCCCCCTCGAAGAGACAAATGAACATTGCTCTCAATAATCAAAGTGCTCTTTCTGGTGTTATTATGGTATCATTTTGGTATTATTGTGGTGTTTTTTTGGTTGTATTGTTGTTCATATTCCATTTCCAGCATTTTATTCTTGTTATGCATACTTTTTATATCTGGAATAATACAAGTGGTATCAGAGCACTTTCCTCGGCAGACAATTGTGGGTTATTTTTTTTTCAAGGTAGATGCATATTATGGTGTCTTTAAGCTACATAGATATGTCGTTAAGTGCATAAACCCGTAGTTGGGGATTCATACACGCAGGAAATACAAGTGTTACTTAAGCGCACATATGTTGGCCACCCTTGTAACCCTTGTTGGTACCCCTTCGAGTGGTAGCGGATCAGACAACACATGTATACAAATCAAACTAGATTTCCTGAAGCCCTCTTTTGATAAACCGATCGGCCGCCTAACTGCTATAGTGCCACTGAGAACAACACTCGGTAAGATACTCTCTAGTACCTGGATAGTTCAGTAGTACATCTAAGGGAATGGTCTAGCCTCCCTAGTTGGTGCCCTAATATATTGGGCCGATTACTACTATTGGACCACGCATGTATATCAGATATCTAGAGAATAGGGCAAACCCTTGTCTATAGAACCCTTGAATACCTAATCTTGGGGGATGGAAACAAAAAAAAAACCAGACAATATTTATTGCCGCACAACTGTGTCTCCTACATTCGAGTGTCCAAATCACTACACATTTCTTCTTGATTAAGAATTTGGGTATTTCATCACTGCAATATTCTTCAGACCGTAGTATAACTCTGCAGGTGTAAAAAAAAAAGTTTGGATTTTGTTGCACCATTATTTGAGACCTATTCCATTGGATTTATCTCTTCGCCCTTATCACATTCATACCTATCATTTTTCAGGAACTGTTTTGACCCCACCTACACCTTTTTGGTTCCCTCTTCATCATGGCCCATACCCGTATCCAAGACTTGGAAGCTCGCTTCGGTACCTTGCAATCTAATTTCACAGAGACCCAACAAGAAGTGTGATAGCTCAGTGCCAATATTTCCACCAATAAAAACATGCATTCCTCCATCGTTGCCTCAATCGAGGAACTCAAAGAAGACCTCAAACAAAACATTACTACCTATCTTGAATCTGTTGCTTCTATGATCTGCACCAAGCTGCATATCCCTACAGATCCCCCTTAATCTAACCCACCTTTGCATACCGAAGTTGAAACTTCCTCTCATTCGCATAATTTTCAGCCCCATCACTTTCAGCATGACCTACGCATTCCACATGTGGATGTGACCAAATTTGATGGCTCAGATCCCACTATTTGGGTAACTCAAATGGAACATTATTTCTCTTTGTACGACATTACGGATGAGTTAGCCAAACTCAGGTATGGTGTTCTCCATCTAGATCAAGAACGTTGGAAATGGTGGCAATGGAGAAAAATTGTTTGTCAAGGGTATTTTGCTTGGACACACTTTTTGGCAGAGCTTTATGAATGCTTTGACACTGACACCAACCATTTAGGCCATTTGACAAAGTTGAAACAATATGGAACAGTGGAAGACATTATAGCTACTTTTGAGCGACTGTTTTTTTGTACAGAAGGCATGTCTAATTCTTTTTTCCAAGAATGTTTTATGAGTGGCCGCAAGGATGAAATTCGTGCCCATGTCCTCATGGATCGTCCTTAGATTTGGGTGGGGGCTACTAAAAGAGTTAAGGAAGCCCAATAGGTTGTCTCTTCTCAAAACCGGAAACCCTCTTTTATTCCTTGCACTAAACTAGTAAATCCCAATCCTCCTTCTACTCCACTAAAGATCCAAAAATTGACCAGGGCCGAAATGGTTGAACGCCAACTCAAAGGCCTTTGTTATAATTATGATGACAAATATTTTACGGGACACAAGTGTAAGGAGAAAAATATTTTTATGGTCATCTCGGAGGATGTTTCGGAAGAGGATGTTGAAGCTCCCCTTGTGTCGGTGTCACTTGAACCCACTGACATAACCCCTCCCTCAGACCCTCCCGAAGTCGAACTGGTCATTTCCCTAAATGTTGTCACTGGATTCTATGCTCCCAAAACCCTCAAGCTAATTGGCTACATCAAGAATAGGAAGGTCATAATTCTTGATGATAGTGGAAGCACCCATAATTTTATTCATTGCCACATTGCCCAAGAAACTAATTGTTATATCTGTGTAGTCAATAATTTCCAATGTGGAGGGCGTTGTGAAAATGTGCATCTGTAACACACCCATGGTGGGGTGTAAAAATTTTCGTTCTCCTTACAGGAAAAAATCCTCTCTCCACGGTCCCTAATTCATAAATTTGGGGGACTAGCCCCCCCTTTTTTTCTTTTTCTTTTTCGACCATTATATATGACCGCGGGTTACGTTTGAACACCAGTCACGTGATTGTGGGAGCGGACAAAGGTGGTTTGAGTTCAACCACTTTTCTCCCCACAATTCACCACGATCCACCACGTGTCCCATTCTCAATATTGTGGTTTTGATTGCATCTCTCCCTCTAACTGTTAAATTCTGATCACTTTCTATCCTCATAATTCAACGCGACCTTTGATCTGACGATCTTGACGATACTTCTGAACTAATGGCTTGGATATGCCACTTTAAAATCAACATATGTGATTTTCTTCGGGACTTCGGCGTTCGAAGTTCTCAACTCTCAAACCTTTTTTTCTCTGTGGTGGATATCTCCCAGAGTGGAAGATATGCTAACACATGTCCCTCGCAAACGGGCGGTTTAGATGAACCTCATCTCTTCGGCCTTCGAGAGTTCTTGTTCAATACCCTCTCTTTCTTCTGGAGTGATTTCTCCTAGAGAGGCAGATTGTTTACCACATGTTCTCTCCAAATCAATAGCCATGGTCCTCTTCAGGACTTCGACACTTTTCAATCAAGAACATATCAATGAACTTCATCTCCCTTCTCGATCAATGATCGAGATTCTACTTCGGTACTTCAGCGCTTCCACCCTCTACTTTCCTCCGAAGTATTTTGTACCTAGAGTTCTAGATACAGTGCCACGCGTCCACCTCAGATCCACAGATCTTGTCTTCTTCAGGACTTCGGCCTTCGAAAATCTAAAACCTCAAATTCTTCTCGCTCTGTTTCTTTCGAAACATTCTATTAGGAGTTCGTGATCTGATGACATGTTCACTCCTTCATATCGATGCCTCCCATCTGCTTAGGCTATTTGAGATTCAACGATTTAAAACTCTTCTCCTTTGTGTTCTCTCAAAGATTTTTCTCCTAGAGTTCATGATCTATTTCCATGTACCCTCTGGATTTGAGGATCCATATTCTCTTCGGGTCTTTACCCAGAGTCCACAAATTCACACCACCTGTCCTCTGGATTTGATAGTTAAGATTCACTTCGGGTCTCCGGTTCTCTGAACTTCGGGAGCTTCAACTCTCAGCTGAAAATCTCGAAGTGACTTTCCCCTAAATCTTTGATCTATTGAAACGTGTCTCCTATCAGCCAATGGATAGGATCTACTTCGGGTCTTCGGCTCTTTGGGCTTCGGAAGTTTCAAACTTCTACGCACTCATTTCTTCTGAATTTCATTCACCCGGAGACTCTGATATATTGACATGTGTCTCATTCCGACCAATGGATAGGATCTACCTCGGGTCTTCGACCATTCCGCTCTCTCCTTGACCACAAAATCTCGCTCGGGAGTTGTGGATCTTGTGCCACCTGTCCCTCTTGGAAATGAACGGTGCCAATTCACTTTGAGACTTCGGGACTTTGTCTAGTCAACTCCCCTGTGCAAACAAAGGTTAAAACTCGTGAAATTTACCTTAGATCGGATGACTATCATCCCTTTGCACTCAGATCTAGTGGTTAGGATTTGTTCCTTCTCAAAACTTCTCCTCTTCTTCCCTAGACACTGATCTAATGGTCCAGGCTTCTCCCCACAATGAATATGACGGTTGTTGTCGCTCCTCCTCCCGATCTTATCACTTCTTCTGACTTGGAAGAGTTTTTTGGATGTTCAAAGGCCTCAACCCTCGTTCCTCCTGCGAGCCCGACTATCTTAGGTCTCCCCTTTTCTATTGAAAATGTTATCTCTTCTGATGTTTTCGATTATCTCAGACCGACGATACCAAAGGACTTTGTTACTCCACGAATTTCCTAAGGGCTCACGACCACCCCTCTCACAACTGTTCAAAGTCTGGTGGTCATGATTCGACCAATACTAAGTTTTCTGTCGATCAATGGTTCACTGTAATTGAGGGGCCCCAATGTGCGTTCTCTTTATTAGAGAGCTCACCCTCTGCAATCTGGAAAGTACTCTCCCAACTAGGTCTAACTAGAGTCGTTGATCTTCCAACCCGACAAGATCAACAACATTGGTGAATTGCGGGCCATGAACTAACGCGTCCGCTACTTTCACCTTCTCACTCCGCAATGAATCCCCACCCTTGATCTCTGTCCATATATCAAAGGTTCGCAATGATTACGGGGTCCAACCTATGCAATCTGGGAAGTACTCGCTCAACTCTAGTCTAATCCTAGTCATTGACATTCCATTCCTGAGGAGATCAATGACGTGGGTTGATTGTGGGTCGTGAACTAGCATATCCACTAATTTTCACCTTCTCACTCCACAATGATTCCCAACCATCGAGTTAATCGAGTGGCTGGTGTTTGATTCGTTCACCCCAGTGGGTGTTTGAATTGATCTAATGACCAGGATGGCCTCTCCTCCCATTAAATGACTCGCTTCCATCTTCGTTGTCAGATTCTTAAGTCATCGGTGGTTTAGGTAACTTGACTATCATACAATTTGACATCTTAGAGCTTCAAGCTCCAAGGTTTTGAAACCTTCATGAGATAACTCCTTTTTTTGCAGGATTCCTAGACCCAGGTCATGTGGGTCTTCATATAGCTCTTAGGCTATAATACCCGCTATTAGTCAAGTTTTTGGTTAAGGGCTTATGCATGAGTTCAAAGTCTCCTAGAATACTGGTCTGAAGGGAACTCCTTCCTAACTCATGAAGCTTTAATCTCTAAGTTAGGGCAAGGTAAACTCGTGAGGTTACCAAACGGTAGCTATGACAAGAGGCATGCTTCGACTTTGGAATGGTGATGTAGTTCCCTAGAGAAAGCACCTCTGAGGATTGAACGAGAGCATATGGAAAATCAAACATAAGTATATGTTCTCAATGGAACAAATGCATACTCATAACTTAATCATTTAATACAGAAACCATTTATAGACATATAAATACATGCATGCAACCATTATTTCCAATTCAAAGAAAAAGGCATGAAAACACTTATCAGAGCCATAAGGTGTGATGCAATTGCTGAAAGGGGTGCTCATTTCCACCCAACCATAGGCTCAGTCACTCCCAATGGATTTATCACTGGCCACCCTCGATCTTAGACCATGATTATTTGAGATTCAATCTATTCCTTCCAGCTCAACGAAAGTTAGGGATGAAGGTTACTCTCCTTCTCCCAATATATAAATGGACAGGGATGAAGGTTTCTCTCCTTCTTCCAATACAAAAATAGTTAGCGAAGAAGATTACTCTCCTTCTCCCAGTTCAGTCTCTATTTTTTTTTTATCAGAACTCACTCTAATTCAGTCATCTCTTGGACCTGAGAGATCCTTCTCTCATCTTTGCACTCTTCGCAGGTCTTCCTCTGCACCCACCATGATTCATTTCTTTCCTTCCTCAGCAATATTGAGTGTAGCTCGAATTCCCAGTCCATGGTCAGGTCTAGAATCCTTACGGATGGGCGGTCTACCCCATCCCCTCATTAACTCTTGAGGAGGTCTTCCCACCTACAAACCTGACTGTAATTCATTCCTGGGTCAGAGGGTTGTTCTGATCTGAGCAATTCAATCCAACAAGGTCCTAGTTCGGTGGAGGTTAATGTAACCATTCCAAGTCCCCTCCACCACCTTTTCATATAATTTGTGGTCTCTTCTTAGCACGCCCCCTTTCCAGCAGTCATGCAACACATATCCATTTTATATTAAAATAATAGAATTTACATTCATTGAACTTTTATACAAAGGTCCATCAAATCAAACATTCACACCTTTTAATTTGTTAGGGTCCTAACCCGCACATAGGTAGATCAATATATTCGGATGTAATAAAGGTCAATATTAATAAGGCCTTTCAATAAAATAGAATAAGGGGGATGTAAGAATACCTAATAGAAGTTTCCGATTCTAGAAGGATCTTCCTCTAGATGCTTCTCTTGATAGACATATTTAGTATAAATAAGGGTCGAGGGTATGAAAACCCTAGCTTGGAGATTATTGTAACATAGAGTTGCTCGACTGGAGGTTGCCCCCTCAAAGAGGCCCGTGAACATTGCTTTCTGAATCAAAGTGCTATTTTTGTTGTTTTTCTTATATCATTTTTGTGTTATTGTGGAGATTATGCTGATTATATTATTGTTATTCTGCCATTTCTAGCATTTTATTTCTATTCTGCATATTTATTATATCTGGTATCTTGCAAGTGGTATCAGAGCACTTTCCTTGGTAGAAATTGTGGGAATTTTTTTCCAGGGTAGAGACGTATTCTGGCATCTTTAAGCCACAGAGATTTGTCATTACGCGCATAAGCCCGTGGTTGAGGGATTCATACACGCAGGAAATACAAGTGGTTCTTAAGCGCACATATGTTAGCCACCCTTGTAACCCTTGTTGGTACCCCTTCGAGTGGCAGCACATCAGATAACACATGTGTATGGATCGACCTAGATTTCCTGAAGCCCTCTTTAGATAAACCTATCGGTCGTCGGACTTCTATATTGTCACCGAGAACAACACTCGGGAAGATACTCTCTAGTACCTGGGTAGTCGGGTAGTATGGCTAAGGATATGGTCTATCCTCCTTAGTTAGTGCCCTGAGATATTGGGCCGAGTACTACTGTTGGACCTCGCACGTATATCAGAGAGATATAGCACAGGGAAAACCCTTGTATGTAGAACCCTTGAATACCTAACCCTTGGGGGACATAAACATAAAAAATTTAAAATAGACCAGATCTATTGCCGCACAACTGTGTTCAGGTTTCCAAGTAAATACACATTTCTTTATGGTTAAGCATTTGGGGATTTCATCATTGCAATATTCTTCAGATTGGATTCATCTCTTTTCCCTTATCACATTCATCCATATCATTTTTTGGAAAAAAATTTGACCCCGCCCACCCCTTTTCAGTTCACCCATCC
Organism: Picea engelmannii; assembly: GCA_009831015.1. Classification (NCBI taxonomy): domain Eukaryota; kingdom Viridiplantae; phylum Streptophyta; class Pinopsida; order Pinales; family Pinaceae; genus Picea; species Picea engelmannii. The sequence goes on along the minus strand of ML799884.1, from coordinate 25,060 downwards.
TCATGGCCCATACCCGTAGCCAAGATCTGGAAACTCGCTTCAACACCTTGCAATCTGGTTTCCTCGAGACCCAAAAAGAAGTGAAATAACTCAGTGCTACTGTTGCCTCCATCGATTCATCCATCAATACAACCATAAATACAACCATGCAGTCCTCAATGGAGGAATTCAAACAAGAACTGACCACCCAGCTTGAATCTATCTTTGCATCACTCTGCACCAAACTGAAGATCCCTACAGATGACCCTTTCTCTGAAGCACCTCCAAAGACCGAAGGCGAACATTCCTCCCATTCCCATACCTTTCAGCCCCATCACTTTTAACGTGACCTACACCTTCCACGGGTGGATGTGACCAAATTTTATGGCTCGGACCCCACTAGTTGGGTAACCCAAATGGAACATTATTTCTCTTTATACAAAATCACATATGACTTGGCCAAACTCTGGTATGGTGTTCTCCATCTAGATCAAGAACGTTGGCAATGGTGGCAATGGAGAAAAACTTCCCGTCAAGGGTATATTGCTTAGACCTAATTTGTGACTGAGATTTATGAATGCTTTGACACGAACACCAACCATTTGGGCCATTTGACAAAGTTGAAACAATTCAGAATAGTAGAAGACTTCATAGCTTCCTTTGAGCACCTGGCTTTTCGAACAGAGGGCATGACTGATGCTTTCTTTCGAGAGTGTTTTATCAGTGGCCTCAAGGAGGAGATTTGGGCCCATGTCCTCATGGCTCGACCCTTGAGTTGGGTGGAGGCTACTAAAAGAGCTAAGGAAGCACAACAGGTTGTATCATCTCAAAACCAAAAACCCTCCTTTATCCCTTGCCCTAAACTTGTCACTTCCACTACTCCCTCCTCCCCATTAAAGATCCAAAAATTGACCAGGGATGAAATGGTTGAACGCCAACTCAAAGGCCTTTGTTATAATTGTGAAGACAAATATTTCATGGGCCACAAGTGTAAGGAACAAAAGCCTTTTATGGAAATCTCTAAGGATATTTCAGAAGAGGATGTTGAAACTCCCCTTGTGTCTGAGTCACCTGAAATCACTGACATAACCCCTCCCTCAGAACCTCCCGAAGTAGAACCCGTCATTTCCCTCAATGCTCTCACTGGCTTCTTCGCTCCCCAAACCCTCAAGTTAATCAATTACATCAAGCATCGAAAGGTCATCATTTTGGTTGATAGTGGAAGCACCCATAATTTTATTCATCGCCACATTGGCCAAGAAACTCATTTCTACATCCATGTTGTCAACAATTTCCAAATCATGATTTCCAATGGTGGTTCCATGAAATGTGGAGGGGGTTGTGAAAATGTGTGTCTCCAAATCAGTGACTACCACCTAAAATCCCATATGTTTTCTATCGACATGGGTGGTTGTGACATTGTGTTGGGTGCAGACTGGATAAGAAGTTTGGGTCCCATTCTCATGGATTTTAAGGCATTAACCATGAAATTCGACCAGGAAGGCCACCAATATAAATTCCAAGGCATCACTGCTGGTTCACCTGAGGTCATTAGTTCCCATTGCATGGAAAAGCTACTAAAAAAAAGTCATTCTGGTGTCATTGCCCAACTCCATGCCATACAAGCAACAGAGACACCCCCGGTGCCGCATGACCTCCAATCCCTCCTTTCTAAACATCAAATGGTATTTTCCACTCACCAAGGACTCCCTCCTTCCCATGATGTTCATGATCATTCCATTCCCCTTGTACCCGAAAGCCTTCCTCCCAATATCCATCCATATCACCACCCCTTTTCACAAAAAAATGAAATTGAGAAAATGGTCCAAGAACTCCTTAATGCAGGTGTTATTGACCCTAGTACAAGCCCTTACTCTTCTCCTGTAGTCATGGTAATGAATAAAGAAGGTTCTTAGAGAATGTGTCTTGACTTTCGTTCCCTCAACAAACTGACCATTAAAGACAAATTTCCCATTCCTATCATTGATGAACTCCTGGATGAATTGAGTGGTGCCCAATTCTTTACTAAAATTGATCTTTGCTCGGGCTATCACCAGATACGTATGAAAGAGGAAGACATTCCCAATATGACCTTTCACACTCATGAGGGCCACTATGAGTTTTTGGTCATGCCTTTTGGCTTGTGTAATGCCCCCTCCACCTTCCAAAGCCTCATGAATCATGTCTTTCGTCCCTTTCTCCATCATTTTGTCTTAGTTTTCTTTGATGATATCCTCATCTATAGAAAAACCTGGACAAACCATCTTAATCATGTGGATCAAGTTCTCCATCTCCTTTCTCAGCACCAACTTTTCCTGAAATAGTCTAAATGTGCTTTTGGTGCCTTAGAAGTAGAATACTTGGGTCATTTGGTTGGCAAGGATGGCATCAGGGTGGATCCAAAAAAGATTGAAGCTATGCAAGACTAGCTGCACCCAAAGACTTTCAAAATCTTGCATGGATTTCTGGGCTTAACAGGGTATTATCGCAAGTTTGTTAAGAACTACAGAAAGATTGCAGCACCTCTCACTGCTCTCCTAAAAAATAACTCTTTCACTTGGACTCCAACCGCTGCTCAAGATTTTCAAACCTTGAAGACGACCATGTGCACCACTCCGGTTTTGGCCCTTCCTGATTTCACAAAGACCTTTGTGTTGGAATGTGATGCCTCAGGGAAAGGAATCGGCGCTGTCCTCATGCAATAGGGTCAACCTTTGGCCTTCACCAACAAGCAACTGTTTGAAAGGAATCTGGGAAAACCCATTTATGAAAAGGAAATGTTGGCTATTCTGCATGTTGTTGATCTGTGGCGCCCTTATCTCTTGGGGAAACACTTCCAAATTAAGACCGACCATCAAAGCCTCAAGTACTTTCTGGAACAATGCATTTCCTCCCCGGAGCAACAAAAATGGGTGACTAAGATCTTTGTATATGATTATGAGATCATTTACAAGAAGGGTAAAGACAATGTAGTAGCAGATGCACTGTCCCGAAAATATGAAGAAGAAGGATCCCTTTTTTCTCTTTCCTTCATTGTACCCGATTGGCTCCAAGTTATGTGCTAGGAATGGCTTCAAGATCCCAAAAGTTCGCATCTGATCCAACAATTGCAGACCAAGGCTCCGACTCCCCCAGGGTACTCTTGGCTCTAGGATGAGCTTCGATACAAAGGCCATTTGTATTTAAGTAAACAATCAAAGCTTAAATCCATGGTACTTTCTGAGCTTCATGCTACACCCATAATGGGGCACTCAGGGTTCACCAAAACATATGACAGGGTCAAAAATTCTTTTTTCTGGGATGGTATGAAACAAGACATTTGTAATTTTGTTGTTGAATGTGAGGTGTGTCAATGCAACAAGGGAGCAATAGTCAAATATCTGGGCACACTACAACCACTTCCGATTCCACCTGCTATTTGGAAAGATATCTCTATGGAATTTATTACTGGCTTACCCAAATCAGGGAATAAATCAGTCATAATGGTGGTTTTGAATCGCCTTTCCAAGTATGCTCATTTATGCGCTCTTCAACACTCATTTACTGCATCCACGGTGGCTCAAATTTTCATGGACCAGGTCTTCAAGATTCATGGCATGTCGCACTCTATTGTTTTTGATTGTGACCCAACTTTCACAAGCAATTTTTGGCAAGAACTGTTTAAGCTACAGGGCACCCAATTGCATCTCAGCACAACTTATCATCCCAAAACTGATGGTCAAACGAAAGTTGTCAAGAAGTGTTTGGAAACATATATGAGGTGTTTTTCCTCTAAAAAACAACATCAGTGGGCTCAATGGTTTCCCCTAGCCAAATGGTGGTACAACACTTCCTACCATACAGCTACTTGCATGACTCCTTTTGAAGTGGTATATGGACAAAAGGCACCGTTAGTTATCTCATACTTACCGGGTACCTTGAAGGTCCAGGAAGTTGACCAAACACTTACAATTCAAGAGGATATTCTTTGTACCCTTAAAGAGAACTTGGTCATGGCACATAATCGCATGAAGCAACAAGAAGATCAATGTTGCTCTGAACGTCAATTTGCAGAAGGGGATGAGGTGTTTCTGCGACTACAACCCTACAAGCAAACTTCCCTCAAGGCCGAGCATTGTCAGAAGCTAGTGCCCAAATTTTATGGTCCTTATACAGTTCTCAAACGTGTGGGACAAGTCACATATCATTTATCTCTACCCAATCAGTCGAAGCTACATCCTGTTTTTCATGTTTCATGCTTAAAGAAGGTGATTGGAACTAGGTGCTAAATTCAAACCAACCTTCTAGAGTTAGCTGGAGAAGGATCCATTTGGCTACGACCAAAAGCAGTTTTGGACCAGCATGAGTGTCGCCTACATTAAAGAACCATCAAGGAAGTTCTAGTCCAGTGGAAAGATATGACTCCAGCAGATGCCATTGGGGAACCAACTACCATTCTGCAACAGTTTCCACATATCAAGCCTTGAGGACAAGGCTGTTTTTAAGGGGGTGGACATGTTAGGGTCCTAACCCGCACATAGGTAGATCAATATATTCAGATGTAATAAAGGTCAATATTAATAAGGCCTTTCAATAAAATAGAATAAGGAGGATGTAAGAAGACCTAATTGAAGCTTACACTTCTAGAAGGATCTTCCTCTAGATGCTTCTCTTGATAGATGTATTTAGGATAAATAAGGGTCGAGGGTATGAAAACCCTAGCTTGGATATTATTGTAACAGAGCGCTGCTCAACTGGAGGTTGCCCCCTCGAAGAGGCCCATGAATATTTCTTTCTGAATCAAAGTGCTATTACTGTTGTTGTTCTTATATCATTTCTGTGTTATTGTGGAGATTATGCTGGTTATATTACTGTTATTTTGCCATTTCTAGCATTTTATTTCTTTTCTGCATATTTATTATATCTGGTATCTTGCAGAATTTGCCATAGTTCCTTGTCCAATATAGTTATAATTACAAACTGGGGGAAATAGGGTGTTACAATTCCCTCCCCCTTAAAGGAACATCATCCTCGATGTTCTATCTGTCAACTAGATATGTACATACAAGAGTAAAAAAAATTGTATATGCATGTCTCATGGAATCATCCATTTTCCACGTAGCCTCATCTGGGCCAAAGTGTTTCCATTGCACCTTGACCTGTTCAATGGTTCGGTTTCTGAGTGAGGTTTCCTTCCTGTCTAGAATGCATTGAGGTTCTGGCAAGAATTCTCCCTCTAGCTTCACCTAGATCACAGACCAATCAATTATATGATTAGAATCATGTACATATGTATTCAATAATGAAACATGGAAAACATTATGTGCTTTTACTGTGGGAGGAAGTGCTAGCCTATAGGCTACAAGTCCCACTCTATCTAAGACTTCAAAGGGTCCACAACACCGAGGTGACAGTTTGACATAGGCTCCATTCTTAGGGAAATCTTCTTGGGTCTAACTCTGAGATAGACATGGTCTCCTGTCTTCAACTCTTTGGGAATTCTCTTTCTATCGGCGTAAATTTCTGTCTATCCTAAGAAATCTTCAAATTCTGCCTTATCTGGATCACTTGTTGTTCCATTTCTTTTAGCATGTCGGTTTCAATTGTAATTTTGTCCACTGGATTACTCTAGTTGATTGGAATCTTGCATTGTCTACCATAAAGGGCTTCAAAAGGGATCATCTTCAAGGATTCCTGATAACCGTTGTTGTAGGAAAAATCTACCAATGGTAGGTAGTATTCCCACTTCTTAGGTTGATGCATTACAAGCATCCTTAGCATGTCTTCTACTATTTGGTTCACTATTTCTATTTTTCCATTGGTTTGAGGGTGATAGGTTGTGTTGAACAACAATTTAGTCTCAAAACCAACCATTAGGGATTTCCAAAAGCTTGAAGTAAATTTTTTGTCTCTGTCAGATACAATTTCCTTGGGCATGCCATGCAGTATAAATATCTCCTTCATGAAGATGTTGGCAATATCTATTGCCTTGCAAGTTGACTTGACAGGGATGAAATAAGCATACTTACTTATTTTGTCCACCATGACCAAAATAACATCATTTTGCTTGGTTGACTTTGGTAATCTGGTGATGAAATCCATGGAGAGGGTTTCCCATTTCCATTCTAGTATTGGTAGGGGCTGTAACAATCCTGTTGGATGTCGGTGTTTTGACTTAACTTGCTGGCATTCTAGTCACTTAGCTAGATAGTTAGCTATGTCTTTCTTCAATCCAGGCCATTAGAATTGTTTCATAGTGGTCATGATCATTTTTTGATATCCTGGATGACCAGTATATGGTCTCTTGTGTACTTCATCCATTATGAACCTCTTCAATTCGTCATAGTTTGGAATATACAATCTGTTTTTGTAATTTAGCAGGCCTTCCTCGAGCATCTAGTAGCCTTCATAATTTATCCCTGTAGGCTCTTTCCTTAGGTATGAGGTCACGGTCTTGAAGAATGTGTGTGTTTCTTGTGCAGTCTTGACTCTTTCCCTGACATCCGTTTCACAGGTGCTTACCGCTGCCAGATGAATCATTTTTATACTTCTACTAAGGGCATCAACCACCCTATTTTCCTTTCCTTTGATGTGTTTGATTTTGAAATCAAACTCACTAAGGAGAGCCATCCACCTAGCTTGCCTAGAATTGAGTTTTGGTTGATCAAACAGGTGCCGCAACCCACAATGGTATGTCATAAGCACAAATCTACTACCTAGGAGGTAGTGCCTCCACATTTTTAAAGCATGTACTATGGAAGCCAACTCTAGTTCATGGGTCACATAATTGATCTCATGCTCATTTAATTTATTGGACACGTAGAAAATTACACGTCCCTCTGGAATACAGACTCCTTTGATTCCTTTGTTGCAGGCATCTATACACACAAGGAAATCATTATTTGGGTATGCAATCTTCAGCATGGGTGCATGGGTCAGGAGGTATGTAGAGCATAGTTATTTTTCAAGACTCAAAATAAAGAAAAGTTTTCTAAAATCTCCTACTAAATTTAGTTTATAATTTCTTTCATTATTTTCTTATACTAGAAATAAACAAATACAACATATTGATGATAACAAAATAATGGGAACAACAACAATAGCATAATAATAACAACATAGTATCATATTAATGATAACAACATAATAATATCAAGAGTAATAGTAGAATAGTGATAACAACATCATAATACATACCTCTACCTGCAGGTTGGTTATCTAGTCCCTTTTCTGATCATGTTGTTGTTCTTCCTCAGACTGAATATTAGCCTCCTAGCCAACTAGGAACATCTTCTCTAGCTCCCTAGCTCCAGGAATCCTTGCGGTTTCCTGACCCCTGAGCCCAAAATTCCCAGCAACAACAGTGCCCTGTGAGAGCTCCCCAAAAAAATTCCTCCAATTTTCTCCTCCTCCTCTCTCTCTCAACAAATCAAAAATCCTCAAACAGAAATAAGATCCCTCTTCCAAGTCCTCCCCTTATTTCTTATCCTCCTCTCTCAAATCTCCCTCATTAATTCCCAACAACCTTATCCCCCAATTAATTACTTCACCCACCTTTTAATAATAAAATAATAAAAGACTCATTAATATATTTCAATAATTAATTAAATTAAAATTAAAAACTATGATAAAATTAATCAATTTGGGTTGTTACATATACCCACCCTTCAAGAAAATCCGTCCCGAAGTTAGAGTAATTTACAATACAAGGGTAACGACACACGATTCATACATCCACAACAAATAATCAACATCATCAATTTAAAACACTTATACATACTAGTGTACATGTGCAAGGCATACATGTGTAGCTAGCACACACATGACTCATACATGTACTAATGAACTAATGAAAATAATTATCACACCTAAAGTAATTCTTTTGTGCGTCCAATCCAATCAACAAGACCATTCATTTCATAAAATATAGTAAACTATTTAAATGTTCAGGAAATTCTTCATTTACAATAACTTAGCATAAGCTACATTCACATAGATAATTTTAGTTTAGTTAAGTAAATATAAATATACATATATTTTTCTTTAAAAAAAAAACAAAAAAATCAAGAAATTATTCTATAAGGCAAAATCCCCACACACTCTCAACTACTTCTATTCATCCTTCCTCCCTAACTTACTTCCATCTTCCATCCCTATCATTCCTCTTCTAGACTATCTTGGAGCGTCAACTATATTGATCTAACTCCAAATAGAATGCATAAGAGAAAGTGTCAACTCTCTTGACCAAGCTTCCCCAGTAGGCAACTGACAGTCATAATCACACATCTAGGGGAGCGTGAGCTAACACCATCCTCCCATGACTCCAAGTTTCACAGGATACACGGTGAGAAATACCTCCACCCCTCTTAATAGGACTATGGTACACACCCTACCATGGAACATACAGTGGCACTGTGTTGCTAGGAATTTTGTCATCATATATTCAGTTTTAGTCAGTCTCGCCACCTGAAAAACCTACACTTGTCCACATATCATAGCAATGCATTTGAACCAATATAATTTCACATACAAAATTTATACCATATTGTTTCCTGGTCGATGTTCACGACATCAACCTTTTATCATCATTATTCTTTGGCTATTTCATAGCCTCTTGACCTGCATATTAGTCTATAACACAACTCATACATATCCATGCATTATCATCATGTGAATGCATTTAATCATAATCTCAACCCAGTAACCACATACCAACAACTTTAAATGTCAAAATTTTCAAGTTATAAATAGATTGCATAATATCCATCATAATTCAAATAGTGTTAAACATTCATAGAATTGACATTCACATAGGTTCATATGTCTTACAAGTTCAAATGTATCATTGATAGTTTCATAGTGAATATAAAATAAAATATGCTTAGACATTAAGTAATTCTAGCTATCTAAGTCAAAAGGTGGCATTACATACACCCAACCTTCGGAAAAAATATTCCCGAGGTGGTCAAAAAAGTGAGGGATGATCTCTTCGTAAGGTCTCTGCATCCTCCCAAGTAGCAAATGTTGGGCTATGTTGGTCCCACTAGACCTTTATTAGATTGAAATAAATTGAGGCTACCCCATTTAGTGGAACTCCACTGTGTCCAAACTCACATCAAATCAAGAGTAAGTTTCCTACCAGGGTCCATTCCACATTCCACAATTACTTGTCTTAAGGACTTATTTTCTCACAATTGCTATTCATATCTTTTATACCTACATAATATTTACCTACTTTTTCCTCTATCCCTTTTAGTTGCATCAATTGCACTTTTCAAGCTACTTTCTCTCACTAACGACCCATCATGTATTTATATACGTCATTTATCTATAATAATAATAATAATAATAATAATCTATTTTTAAGGTCACGGCCAAGCCAACACACCAAATTGGTGTATGAGACCCCCTTGTTTGTGGGATAAGGGACCCCCCTCTGCCCAACGATTTGACTGGTAAAGTATACGAAGGTATACATACCCTACCCCCCTCTGGATTTGAACCTATGACCTCTTAAGAGGAAACACATATTCTTAACCATTAGGCCCACTATATTTTACATTTAGTCATTTCACTCTACAATAATATTTATAGAAAACATCAAACAATTTTTAAATTATACAACTCCATATTGAGTGTCATTTTCTCTAATTTAATCTTATCTTACATTCGGTTGCATTTATTCCAACCATATTTAAGCATAAGAAAGAGAAAACACCAGGTAATTATCTAAGTACCTATTAAAAGTGTAAATAAATCTTATTTTGATTGTGATTCACTCTATATTTTACATCAGCTTTATACATATATGAACTTATAGAACATTAAAATATATGAGAATATGTTACATTAAAATATGTCTTCATTTGCATATGTCACTTGCTATAGTTATTAGAATATAATATTTTTATTCTATAAATGTGACCAAAATAAAACATTATTTAGCTATGCTTTAAAGTCTAAACATAATCTTAAGTATAATAATATAAGACCTATTAACATTATGTCGAGACAAATTATATATATATATATATATATATATATATATAATTTTAATTATTATTATTATTATTATTATTATTTTTTATTTTTTTATTTTATTTATTATTAAATAGTTTTTATAATGGTTTTATTTATAAATAATATTGCTAATGAAATAATAATGATTTTTTTTTTTAAGAGTTATATATAAATATATATAAGTGAAAATGAAAATTTATTTTCATATATAGATAGAATTTATAAATAATAGTGTTTATATTTTCTTACATAAATAAAAATCAGGATTAACTTAATATAAAGGTTATTTTTCAGGACTCAAAATAAAGAAAAGTTTTCTAAAATCTTCTACTGAATTTAGTTTATAATTTCTTTCATTATTTTCTTATACTAGAAATAAACAACAACAACATATTGATGATAACAACATATTGAGAACAACAACAATAGCATAATAACAACAACATAGAATCATATTAATGATAACAACATAATAATATCAACAGTAACAACAACATAATGATAACAACATCATAATACATACCTCCACCTGCAGGTTGGTTATCTAGTCGCTTTTCTGATCATGTTCTTGTTCTTGCCCAGACTGAATATTAACCTCCTAGCCAACTAGGAACAACCTCTCCAACTCCCTAGCTCTAGGAATCCTTGCGGTGTCCTGGTCCCCGAGCCCAAAATTCCCAGCAACAACAGTGCCCTGTGAGAGCTCCCCAAAAACATTCCTCCAATTTTCTCCTCCTCTCTCTCTCAACAAATCAGAAATCCTCAAACAGAAATAAGATCCCTCTTCCAAGTCCTCCCCTTCTTTCTTATCCTCCTCTCTCAAATCCCCCTCATTAATTCCCAACAACCTTATCCCCTCATTAATTACTTCACCCACCTTTTAATAATAAAATAATAAAAGACTCATTAATATATTTTAAAAAATAATTAAATTTAAATTAAAAACTATGATAAAATTAATCAATTTGGGTTGTTACATACACCCACCCTTCAAGAAACTTTGTTTAAAAGTTAGAGTAATTTACAATACAATGATAACAACACGCGATTCATACATCTGCAACAAATAATCAACATCATCAATTTAAAACACGTATACATACTAGTGTACATGTGCAAGGCATACATGTGTAACTAGCACATACTGACTCGTACATGTACTAATGAACTAATGAAAATAATTATCACACCTAAAGTAATTCTTGTGTGCGTCCAATCCAATCAACAAGACCATTCATTTCATAAAAGATAGTAAACTATTTAAATGTTCACGAAAATTTTCATTTACAATAATTTAGCACAAGCTACAATCACTTAGATAATTTTAGCTTAGTTAAGTAAATATAAATATACATATATACATATATGTTTCTTAAAAAAAAAACAAAAAAAAAACAAGAAATTTTTCTGTCAGGCGAAATCCCCACACACTCTCAACTACTTCTATTCATCCTTCCTCCCTAACTTACTTCCATGTTCCATCCCTATCCTTACTTTGCTAGACTATCTTGGAGCGTCAACTATATTGACCTAACTCCAAATAGAATCCATAAGCATAAGTGTCAACTCTCTTGACCAAGCTTCCCCAATAGGCAACTGACAGTCATCATCACACGTCTAGGGGAGTGTGAGCTAACACCTTCCTCCAATGACTTCAGGTTTCAAAGGATACATGGTGGGAAATGCATCCACCCCTATTAATAGGACTAGGGTACACACCCTACCATGGAACATACAGTGGCACTGTGTTGCTAGGAATTTTGTCATCGTATATTCAATTTTAGGTAGTCTCGTCACCTAAAAAACCTGCACTTGTCCACATATCATAGCAATGCATTTGAACCAATATAATTTCACATACAAAATTTATACCATACTGTTTCCTGGTCGATGTTCACGACATCAACCTTTTATCATCATTATTCTTTGGCTATTTCATAGCATCTTGACCTGCAAATTAATCTATAACACAACTCATACATATCCATGCATTATCATCATGTGAATGCATTTAATCATAATCTCAACCCGGTAACCATGTACCAACAACTTTAAATGTCAAAATTTTCAAGTTATAAATAGATTTCATAATATCCATCATAATTCAAATAGCATTAAACATTCATAGAATTGACATTCACATAGGTTCATATGTCTTACAAGTTCAAATGTATCATTGATAGTTTCACAGTGAATAGAAAATAAAATATGCTTAGACATTAAGTAATTCTAGCTATCTAAGTCAAAAGGTGGCATT
>ML799883.1:71001-170474 GCA_009831015.1 Picea engelmannii | reverse complement strand
CCACTACTTTAACATACAATCAAGCATGACGTGAATCTTCTCTTTCTCCAAGATCTTTAAACTAATGGATAAGGGCTAACATTTTTCCCCTTTTCTGATTTGCTTTCATTGAAATCCAATGACCAATCTTTTGAATTAAACATGAAATCCATTAAAATTGTAGATTTTGATTGCATAGATGAATTCAATGGCCTTGAAAACCCCTATTGCACATATATTATACAATCTATGAATCTCTTATGTGGAGTTTCATTACACAAAAATAAAAATCATTGGATTTCTATAAAAAAACTTTGATTTTGTCTCTTGTTATTTTCGTCAGATAGAAAACATGAATGTTAAGCTTTTACCCTACTCTAAAAATAATTACTCTACCAAAATTTTCATCATGTAATCCAATGATGCAATCACCAACACACCTTCAACAATATTATTGTTGCTCAAATGCCATTAATATGTTAGTGTATTCATTCATTGTGCTTTGGTTCCTCAAATGCCATTAATATGTTAGTGTATTCATTTATTGTGCTTTGGAAATAACTTCATGTTCTACCTTCTTTGACTTATACACAATGCGTCTTGGTGCTATAATCCTTCTCCCTTCAATCAATTATACTGGTATAATTGTGCGATGTTCTTTTAATCTTACAATTAATGTCCACAATTTTTCCTCTTAGAGATATGGCTTCATCTTAATCTAGCTTTCAATCAATTATACATCTATACTCGTGGGAGGTCCTTTCACCAATATAGTTATCATCCACAATTTTTCCTCAAATAGATATGATTCCATCTTAATCTAATGGATTCACAATTCTCTCCATAACCATTTAATGTTTTATTTTGTTTTGTTTTTGACATTTTTAGTACCCAATATACACAACTCTCATTTTTTCACTACCTAACACATACAACCCCCTTTGGCACAATTCACTAAAATGATACAACTCTTTTGAAGGTCAATTATTCAACTTGAACACCCAAATCACCACAAGAGCATTGTTCATCTTCCTCCAATTGCATCTACTAACTTTTCCTCATGACATGTGACTTCTAGAGTGTGGATGACAATGCTTTTGCGACATGCATCTTGTGTCCTTTTATGCTCCTTTATAAAATGAAGGTCTATCTTTTTTAGACAAAAGGTAACATGTATATATTAACGAAAGACCCACACTCTTAGGTGCATGGAATCTTAGGCACCAAGCTTAACACTCCAAATCTTAAATCTAGATAACACACACACATTTCCATTTTCTGGTAATGAGCAAATGTTACCTAGAAAGTTAGAGGCCTAAAAAAGGGACCCAACTTTGTGTATGAACCATTCCATTATGATAAGTGTTGGGCTCTGTTTTTGTCATATTTGTTCATCCAATAAAGTCAGTATGTCGCTAGTAATTTGTATCCATCTATGCCATAAACCTTCATTAAACATCATTATTCACCTTTATATATCCAATGTAATTAATACATCATTTTAATATGTTTTTAGTAACTACAAACGATTATATCATGATTTTGTTGAAGATGGTTCATGTTAAAAATTCCTGCAGATCAAGCTTCTTCTCCAAGTAATCTTTAACATTAAAAGTGTTCTTACATTTACAGTGATCCTTGTCAAGCTTCATTTCTAGTATATAAGCTCCAAAGTTATAACTATGAAAGAGTAAACAAAACCAAGATAAAAATGTGTTTTTGGCATCTTCTTAATTTATTAAAAATAAAGAGAAATCACCAAATGTAATTACTCTTAAGCTTACCCTCTTTTCTTATAATTATGCTTTCCATTACCCACAATCAAACCTTACACCTATCTATAATCACCTTACACCTATCTATAATCACCATTGAGTATTCACTTTACCACTATCATTAATCATGTCAATTTATATCATTTTTCACCACATTTATATTACTTAGGCCAAACTTTTAAACGTCTTTTTATAAGCTTAAAAAGGTAAAATATACACCTATCTATAACCACGATTGATTATTAACTTTACCATAATTACTCATGCCAATTTATATCCTTTTTCACCACATTTATATTCCCGAGGCCAAGCTCCTTAAGCTTAAGGGGGGGTAAAGTTTACTAATTTAATCAATTTCCTAAGTCTTTAATAGATTAGTTGAAATTCCTTCAATACATTTAGCTAATGATGTTTTGTGCAAGTTCCGGTACCACCTATATATTTCCGGTAGCCATACCTCTATGAATCCAATACTAAATCTTCCACGTGGGTTTTGAAGAAGATGAGTTTAAGATTGTTAGTTACAGTTGCATTTTACTTTCTCCTCACACTTACAGCTGTTCGTTCCCTCAGTCTAACGCTGCATATTATCTAGGTTATATGTATCTCTGTTACTTGTTGAATCGTTGAGACACATGTTTTTTTTTACTCGGATTCATATAAATATATCATGCTATATATTTGTTGCCATTGTTTTGATATTGATATTGCTCATTTATTTGTTATATGACGTGTTGTTATCACATGCATTGTTATATTGTTAATATATATGTATTGTTTATTATATTGTTACATATAATTTTGTGATATATTTGTTTCAAGTTGTTGAATTATTTTTTATATATTTTTTTGGACATGGTGTCATATTTGTTACATTGTTGTTTTATATATGTTGTTATATTATACATATTCTATTGTATATATTGTTGTTGTTTGTTGTTTTATTGTGTTGTTACGTGTACATCATTTTGTTATGTAGTATCTTATATGTATTAAATTGTCATAAATTGTTATGTTACAGACATGTATATGTTATAACTTGTTATATCGTATTGTGCATATATGTATTATGATGTAAACAAGAATGTAGTGTTAGAAGGATTATTGTTGTAAGGTGATTTCATCCACATAAAAAAAAACATAGTGTAAAATTAATCTCGTACCAACACATATTTCGCTCTTTAGGTGTATCTTTTTTTTAGGATAAATTTCTGAAGTGTGTTTTTTTTGAAGTTTTTATATTGCAATACTTTAATTTTTTTTCCTCCATCATATGTGTGGATCTATTATAGGAATACCATTGAAGGTTAAATACATCAATAATTTACTTCCAAAACATTGCATGAACACCTTTGTGTGAAAGATTGCAACTCAGAATCTTTATAGGGTTAGTTGTTCCACAACCCAGTGACGATTTCCTTAGTGTTAGTCTTTAATAGTTTTCTTGTTTTCATTTCCTATAGCTTGCTTTGCTTTGATTTTCTTGGTTTGTTTGGATTGTCATCGGCATAGGATAGATTAGATCTTTAGTCCTACATTTCCTATGCTTGCACCTCCAAGTTTACAAACCCCCGGGTTGACATTAAAATGTAATGAGAATTATCACATATAATTCACCTGACATTTTTGGTGCCGTTGTCGGAGAGGTGCTAAAGGGATTAGAGCATAGGTAGGTTGCTTTAACAAATTCTCTTTTTTTTGTGTAATTTAGCTACAATTGCAACTTGGGGGAGGAGAAGCGGTAAGATGCAAAGGCAGCCTTGCTTCAAAATTTCTAAAGGGGTTCTAGCCTGACTCATTCACTTGGGTGAGTTTCTCCAAAGCTTCGTTATTTTCTTTTATGCAAGTGTTTTTTCTTTTAGTTTATTTCATGAAAAAGAAGAGAAGCCTAACTTGTATGAATAGATAACTTGGTGACAACAAGATTCTAGTAGCATGGTGGCACTTTGAGTACATGATTAGTTTTCTCATATTTTCTTTAATTGTGTTTCTTTCTCATTTCTTCAAGATTTTTTTTTAAAAGTTTTTGGAGATGTAATATCCCTTATACATTAACCCCTATGAAAGATAATACCTACCATTTTACAAAATAATGATGCTCAATAGTTCGTTGAACAAAAGAGGAAATGCTACTCCAAGAGAATGATGCTCAATAGTTTGTTGAACAAAAGAGAAAATGCTACTCCAAGAGCTTTCTCAAATCCTAGTAGCAGCCGATGTCTCTGCCTCTTAGGAAGAGAAACTCCTAACCGCAATAAGGAACATACTTGCCTCTCTAGAAGTGATAGAAGAACAAAATCCCCATGATCCACATCCACAAGAAGATATAGAATCCTTATTTGATCACCCTTGGCAAATTGCTGAGGAAACCAAGGAATCATGGACCACATTCGATGGAGAGAGAAAAAATAGAACATAAGATCAAGGAGTTCTTGACATGCCTATCATTAGATCTTGTATGCATCCAAGAGACCAACCATCCGATAGTAGAATATCGACATAGCACGATAGAGGAGGATATACAGAGTGGTCCAAATGAACAAGTGAACCAAGAATATCATAAATTTGTTGAATGTTGGTTCCAAATGACTATCAGGTTCAAGAACCACTTTCTTGAAGTTTCTTCTTTAGTAAATATGACATCCTATCATAAGAAGCAACTGGTATCTCATGCTTTGGTACACATTAAAGAATATTTTTCAAACCTGAGTATGAGTATGTTTGTAATCCTCTTATGCACATGGCTCCACTGGAAGTACTCCTACACTTGAGAAAATGGTTTCCTTTTTCAAGTAGAGTAGGACATCGTAATAAATAAAATAGTTAAGAGAAAAATAAGTCTAGTTGCGAAAACCGGGTAATTGGCGCAACTAGACATGAATATTGTTTGAAAACTAGGCAACTAGTAGGAAAAGTTGACAATAAGATATGTAAGTTTATGTTGGTTCAAATCTTGTATCGTATTCTTCAAATCATTTATGTTTTGTACTTGTGTCAACTGATGTGGGATTCCTTAAGGCCCATCTTTCGACAAATCTCATCCCATTGACTCCAACACATAATCTAGGATTAAGGTTAGAGAATGTAAAAGTACCTTGGAGTCTACATGCCTTAATGGTATATCTCCTCACTGAAAATCATGGGAATACATCAATGTCCCTTATTCATCAGATCTTGTAGGTGACTCGACATCAACATATCCATTCGTTCCTGTCAAGATGTACTTAAGTACCTTGACACTCATTGTCATCACCGATGAGTTGTCTCGCATTGGTTAACAACATACATTAATGTTCAATAATCCAATGATTTATTTCTATGTTTGACATCAAGTAAATCCATTCACATAGATTGAATTGTGATAATAGGGTATAAAGGATGAAGACTATATGATTTGATGGTATCAACAAAATCTTGCAGCAGTTTATTTTCTTGTAGTAGCTTGCTCCAATAAAAGATTGCCACTTGGTCTTAAACAGTTTGCATGAGGACATGCAAACCCTTGGGTTTAGGGGAGATATTCAGATCCCTTCTAGATCCTCATATTCTTGTCAGCATCTCCGACATCTCCAACATCTCCAACATCTTCATCGAGTTTTTTCCCTTCAACATGGATTAGTTCATCCTCTTTTAGCAGATTCATCTCCCATCAAATTCAATTCTCTCTCATATTCTCAACAGTTATCGTCCTTGTTCTCCCTCATCTTCAGCTTTCAACCGATCCACATCGTGGTTCCATTGATATTTTGTCATGTTCTGCATAATTTCCACTTCATTTTACAACATGCATCATAATTCAAAGCAAAGGTAACTTGAGGTAAAACATGTATAAATCTCTTGAATTTACTAAGAATTTTAAAATAATTATGCATAACCACTATTACCCACTCTACATCGCACTATAGGTTATCACCCCTTAAAAGTACCATCACCACTACCCAAAAACTTTCCATTTTCACTCCACCATTCATAAAAAAATATATACTCTGGTCATAAGACCAAGCAATGAAAGGAAAATTTGTGGTATAAAAGTACAAATACAAAGAAAAATTCATAGTTTCTTTTCCTTATATATCATAATAGATTTCTAAGGTCATCATCTGAATGTTCTAAATAACTATAGGATGAAGTCATCGTTGCCTATCCAAGCAAAGAACCACACATAATTATTGGTCTAAAAAATGAAAGAGTATAAAAATGCCTAAGTTCATATTGCCACCATCTCCATCATTTCACAAACCATCTCCATCGCTCATCCACCATCCCTCATAATACCCATCTCTTGCTTGTCCTCCGTTTTCATGACAGTTTTTGTTGCTCCATTTTAAAGGAAATCAAGTTGACATTTGTTTGATGTGACAATATGATAAATCAATTGCAAAGAGTGTTGCTCCACAAGAACCACCACCTTTAGTATCCAAAGTGTTTCTCCACAAGAACCAACACTAGAAACAATGTCACAAATATCTACCCATACGAGATAATTAAACAGAGTATACAATGAACATCGAATATATTTTTACAAGTTTTTGTTTGGATGAGGACATGCAAATCGTGTGGTTTGAGGGAGTGTTGGGCTCTGTTTTTGTCATAGTTCTCTGCCCAATAAAGTCATTATTTCTCTAGTAATTTGTGTCCATGTATTCCATTAACCTTCATTAAACATCATTATTCACCATTATATATCCAATGTTGTTAATACATCATTTTTTCTATGTTTTTAGTAATTAAAGATGAATATATCATGGTTTTGCTGACGATGGTTCATGTTAAGAATTCATGGAGATCAAGTCTCTTGTCCAAGTGATATTCAACATTCAAAGTGTTCTTACATTTGCAGTGATCCTCGTCAAGCTTCATTTCCAGTATATAATCTCAAGCATAGGACACAGTTGTAAGTATGAAAGGGTAAACAAAACTGAGGTAAGAATGTGTTTTTGGCATCTTCTTAATTTATTAAAATCAATGGAAAATTACTTAGTAAAATTACTCTTAATATTACCCTCATTTCTGCCCGCAGGGGTGTAGACCAATTGGCATGTGTCGTGTAAATGGAAGGAATTGTGTAAAGGAGGTCTCAAGTTCGATTCTCACCCTGCTTTATCTGTGTTCCATGCTTGCGGTATGTGTGGTGCACCTGAAGTTGCCGATTCCCCACCATAAAAAATAAAATAAAATTTTACCTTCCTTTCTTATGATCATGATTTCTATTATCCACAACCAAACCTTCCACCTATCTATAATCACCATTGAGTATTCACTTTACCACTATCATTGCTCATGCCAATTTATATCCTTTTTCACTACATTTATATTCCCAAGGTCAAGCTTTTAAACACCTTTTAATAAGCTTAAAGAGGTAAAATATACACTTATCTTAACCACCATTTATTATTCACTGTACCATTCATTAATGATGCCAATTTATATCCTTTTTCACCACATTTATATTCCCCAGGCCAAGATTTTAAACACCCTTTGTTAAGATTAAAGGGATAAAATATACTAATTTAATCAATTTCCTAAGTCTGTAATGGATTAACTGGAATGCCTTGAATTCATTTAGCTAATGATGTTTTGTGCAAGTTCCAGGACTAGTTATATATTTCTGGTACACATATCTCTATGAATCCAGTACTAAAGTTTCTGCGTGGGTTTTGAAGAAGATGAGTTTAAGATTGTTCGTTTTGTTATGTAAGATCTGCAGTCAATCGTCAAGTGCTCTCTTCATTTCATTTCACCTCACGTTGCTCCATTTTACTTTCTCCTCACATTTACAACTATTCGTTCCCTCATTCTAACATTGCATATTATCTAGGTTATGTATATCTCTGTTACTT
Source organism: Picea engelmannii (assembly GCA_009831015.1). Lineage (NCBI taxonomy): Eukaryota > Viridiplantae > Streptophyta > Pinopsida > Pinales > Pinaceae > Picea > Picea engelmannii. The sequence goes on along the minus strand of ML799883.1, from coordinate 162,880 downwards.
GTTGAATCGTTGATACACATGTTTTTTTTTTACTGTGGTTCATATAAATATATCTCACTCAACACATATCTCACTCGTTGGATGCATATCTTCTTGAGGACAAATCTCCGAAGTGCATTTTTTTGGAAGTATTTACATCACATCACTTTAATTTGTTTTCCTCCAGTATATGTGTGGATCCACTACACGAATATCATTGAAGATTAAAGACATTGATAATCTACTTCCACAAAATTGCATGAACACCTTTGTGTGAAAGATTGCAACTCACTACCTTTATAGCGTTAATTGTTCCACAACCCAATGATGATTTCCTTAGTGTTATTCTTCAGTAGTTTTCTTGTTTTGATTCCTATAGCTTGTTTTTATTTAATTTTCTTGGTTTGTTTGGATTGTCGTTGACATAGGATAGATTAGAGATTTAGTCCTGCATTTCCTATGCTTGCACCTCTAAGTTTACAAACCTCGGGTTGACATTAAAATGTAATGGAAATTTTTACATATAATTTTTCCAACAATAGGGTTGTTGCATTAAGAGAACTTAGGTGTACTCTACACCTAAAGTGGGGATGGGGGTGATCCCTTAATATTTTGTGTAAATATGAGTGAAGATGGCTAGACACATGTGCATATAATGATGTGTTGAATTTATAAAATGTATTTAATTATGTCACAAAGCATTCCATTTGTGAGGTTTATGTCCTCATATGATTTTTTACACATATGTTAATTTCTTAGGTCTTGGGCCATTACATTTCTATTTTTATATTATTATTGGCATTACTAGTCAACTCATTGTTTATGATTGTACTTTGTGTCTTCCCTATATATACCAAGGAGATATAGTTTTAGGGATCATCAAGAGTTATTTGTAAACATAAGGTGTAAGGGAGGTTCCCCCCTTTTTTCACACAGAAAAAGAACAGATCCATTGTTATTCTATTAGAATCAAGTGTTCTTTCAAGGTTACATAAAGATCTATATGATCTACAATTTACTAATAATCTCCTCAAAACATTGACAGGTTGTACTATACTATGAGCAAGTTCTAGTGAGTTTCTATTGACAACTGTTAATTTCTTTACATATCATAATCTTACTCATCAAAAAAGAAATAGTCAACTTTCATCTAGTGTCTAGTTACATTGGAATGTAACATTAGAAAATAAAAAAACTATCTGAATTTACAATAGTTTATTTGAAGATCTCCTCATAAAAAAACCAACCTAGGGAGTTGTCCAATGATTTTTTGGAGAGACGATCTGCTACTGTGTTGAATTCTCTATGAATATGCATGAAGTGAATTCCTTCAAAACTCGCCTTTAAGCATCTTGTCTGTTCTTTCTAACTGAGTACATAAATTAGGTTCAAATTTGAGCAGTCATTAATCCGGTCAATAGTCACTTTTGAGTCACTAAAAGCCATCAAATTTCTTATGGACAAACTCCGAGCAAGGAATAGAAGTCCCCAAAGACCCAAAATTTCATCTTTCATATTATTACCTTTACCTCCTTCAAAGTGTGCTTTATAACTGTGATCATAACTTAATTTTAAAAATATCCCAACACCACATTTATCATTTACAGTTGCACCATCAAAGAAACCTACTGGATTTTCATCAAAGAAGATTGGGTTTAGGATGAAATCCACTTTTTCCATTTCTCTTGTTCCTTTATGTTCTTTAATATCAAGTAGAATTTTGGAAATTGTTCTCGATTCATTTCTTTTCCAATTCTCAAAAAGGATTTTGTTCCTGTACTTCCAAATTCTCCAACTAACCAGAAAGGGTATCTATCTCATCCTTGGATATTTTGTAAACCAATGCAATAATTTTCCTTCCAGAGTAGAATGCATCCAGGCATCTGAAAAATTGAGGGAGTTTAATATTTCTTTCCATATGTATTGAGTGGATTCACAATGAATGAGCAGATGAGTTGTTGTCTCATCATCCTTGAGACAAATACTGCAAACAAAAGGTCGAATGCCTCCCCTTTTCCTAAAATTTTCACTAGTGAGGATATAGTCCTTCAAGCATAACCACATGAAATAGATAATTTTGCTTGGTATATTAATTCTCCAAATAGACTTATACCACCATCTAGAAACACCATTATGTGAATTACTAGCAATGCATTGATATGTTTGGTCTACAGTAACTGATCCAAAATCCTTGTTCCATGACCAAATGATTTTTTCATTTGAATTATTAAGTGAAACTCCACTTCTTTTCAATTTTTTAATGTAACTGTTCCATTCATCTTACAGATCTCCTGATAAACCAAGTTGGTTGGCATTTATCCAATTTTGTGAAGTTCTAAGTGTGTTTGGTAAGGCTTCTCGAGCAATGGAAAAAATACACTGATTATTGAGGTGTTGAGTTAAGGATGCTGAAATTTTATATGAAGAATTATGTCCAATGAAAGGATCCTTTCCAATTATAACTTGTTTTTTGCTCCCTATTTTCCAAGACAACCATTGTTTAATGATAGGAAAAGATCTCATAAAATTTTTCCATATTATAGAGGCATTAGGGTACTTGCAATTTCCTTTTCATATCTAAGAAGTCAAATAGATTCCTTTTAAATATTTACCTTTAAGGATTTGACTCCATGGGCTATTACCAAATAGTCCTCTCCAACAGGATTTAGTAGCTAATGACTTGGCAAACCAGAAAATGTTTCGTATACCCCATCCGCCAAATTCTTTAGGTATGGAAATATTTTTCCATTTGGATAAATAAAAACCTGTTGTTTTGTTTGCCCCTCTCCATAAAAATTTTGCCATAAGTTGTTGTATTTTGTGCAAAGTAGAGGCAGGAACCTTCGCTAAACTGAGCCAGTACATAGGAATACTTTGAAGAACAACTTTCACTAATACCAATCTTCCACCTAGAGAAAGCCATTGATATGTCCAATTGCTAATTCTCTTTATAATCTTCTCAATCAACCAATTCCAATCCACTAATCTGTATACATTTGGTTTTAAATAAAACCCTAAATATTTCATACCTTCCTCAAGGTTTATGAACTGAATGTTGAAATCTGAGAGTATTCTTTGTTTAAGATTGGGATCAATATTCTGTGCTAGAAAAACTGATTTTTGACAGTTTACCTCCATACCCGATGCTGTACAAAATATTGATAAGTTCGATTTGAATTCCAACCAATATTTATAATCCCCCCACCCAAGAATTAAGACATCATATACGAAGAGGAGATGTGTCACAGTGTTTGATGTGGTGACTTTGAGGCCATGAAAATTACCTTCTTCAACAACTTTCCTCAATAATCTGCTAAGACATTCTACAACCAGGAGAAATAGTAGAGGAGAAAGGGGACAACCCTGTCGAAGTCCACGATAACTTTTGAAGAATTCTGTCGGGGTACCATTAATTAATACTTCCATATTAATTGTCAAATACAAGCCATGATCCATTGGGAAATCTCCCAATTTAATCCAATATGAGTTACAACAACTTGAAAAATTTCCATCTTACCTTATCATAAGCTTTTTTCAGATCTAGCTTGAGAATAATGGTGCTTAGTTTCTTTGTCTTAGCAGAGTGTAATCATTCTTGTGCTATGCCAACAACATCGAAGATTAATCGATCCTTTAAGAAGACAAACTGCTTATGTGATATACAAACTGCTAATTTAGTTTTTATCCTTGTAGCAATAATTTTTGAAATGACTTTGTGTACAAAATTACAAAGTGCGATTGGCTCGAAGTCGTGAAAATTCACTGGTTTATTTACTTTGGGAATAAGTGTGAAGAAAGTAGCATTAAGTGAACCCGAAATAAAACCAGAAACTCTGGATTCTTCAACGGCCTTGTGAAGATCCTCCCCCAAGATCTCAAAAAAGACTGAAAAAGTCCTTGTGTCCAACCATCGGGGCCTGGGATTTTGTCTTTAGGCATATTGAAAACAGTTTCCCTAACTTCATTAAGCGTAACTGTTTTTCCGATCTCATCACAATTTGATTCATTGAAGAATTTTGGCATATGTTCAAGTACCTTGATCTGGTTATGAGTATCTTCTGTCTCAATGGATCTGTATTGGTTTTTGAAGTGATTCAATGCAATATTTTTTTATTTCAGACTCAAATGAATGTAGGACACTTGATTCATCTTCAATATCCCAAATTGTATTATGTGATCGCCTCATAGTGGCATATTTATTGAAACATTTAGTGTTTTTATCTCCACTGTTGAGCCAAATAACTCTACTTCTGAGTCACCAAGTATCTTATTCAACTATGAGTATCTTATCTTTTTCTTGCTTAAGAACCTTAAGAATGTCCAGATCAACTTGCTCAAAAACCTGTTTTGGAAACTTATCAAAGATTTCTTCCATCTTTGATTCAATTTCGAGTAGACCATATTGTAACTGTGCTTTCTTATCTCTCTTCCAATGGATCACCACTTTCTTTAAGTTCTTCAATTTTGAACACAGAAGTTGGATAGTGGAGGAGTCCGACCAGTGACTCATAGAGTTCCATGTCTGCTTAATGAGTGAAGAAAAATATTGATCCTTGATCCATTGAGAATTGAATTTAAAAGGTGGAGACGAATTCTGTGAGAAGGAGTCCAGTTGGAGGCAAATCGGATTATGGTCCAAGATGGTAGAGTTTATAACCCAATATCAAATCTAGTTTCTCCTGTTAAGTAGAGAATTGTCAAGGAGAAAGCGATCCAGTCTTTTCACTATACCAGTGGGCCCTGCTCTGCCATTCCACCAAGTAGGAGTAATTTTAGTAGGTTGGACATCCACTAAACTAGAGGAGTGAATGAGGCTTGTGAATAAGTCTGAGAGAGGGTCAATTCTAGACGAATCCCCCCAAACTTCCCTCGTAGAAAGTGTGAAATTGAGATCTACGCCCACTATAATACCTTCTTCGTTCAATAAACCAGACTAAATAATAAGGAGCCAGAATAGTTCCCTATCCTTATAGGGGGTGTAACAATTGAGAATTTTAACTTTATTCGTTGAATGTTTAAACCTTCCTTCCAGATATATACTTGCAAGGGTATCAAAAGAAGAAATTTCAACATACGTTGGGTTCTAGCCACTTAACAATCCACTAAAGCGTCCACAAGGATCTAGAGCCACAACATTCCAAGTAGGAGCACATTGGAGGAAAAGTGTAATCGCCTTATCGTTGTTTACTAAGGTTTCTTGGAGAAAACTTATGTCAGGGTTAATCTGGGAAATAAGAGCTTTAAGGGAGGCAAGTTTAAGGGGTCCCCCAAACCTGCAAATATTGAGGGAAAGGATGATCATAAGGGAACCTGGTAGGACGACTGGCTTTCTCTAAGGGATGAAGTGGAAGACAAAACATGAACATTATCCAAGGAAACAAGAAAGTTTGATGGCTGAGGATAAGAAAGGTCTATTAAATTGGGGTCTAAATCACCAAAAGAGGCTAAACCTCCCTCTGTAGCTCTTGGGGGAGATTTAGGAATTCTGGCTCTGGATGTTTTCCTGATGGTGACATTAGAACGAAGTGAGGTAGAGGGAAGAAGTGTAGTGAGGTTAGAAACTGGTAAAGGTTTGGGAGACATGGAATCCACATAAGTAGGAAAGAGGATGGGAGGAACAACAATAGGGTCAACAATGGTTAAGTTATCGGGAACAATATCCTTAGTGTGAAGTGCACAGGAGACAGGGTTGGAGAGAGAACTAGGGGTACCATCCAAAAACCAATAACTCTCTTTAGTATGGATAGCCTCTGGGTCTAAAATAGAGAGTGGTGCAACATCCAAAGGAGCATCATCAGGAGGGGGCCAGTCTGCTTATCTCTAGGATTGTCTTGGTCAAATCCAATGGGTCGCAGAGCAAGTTTATCGACCAAATTATCAAATATTTTCATGAGTAGGTCCTATAAATCACCAAAAATATCAAGTACCCACTTATCATTACATTTCAGGTAGTCAATTTCAGTCGAGGAGAGTTTGTTGAAAAAGGAGGGGGGAAAAAAGTGCATCTTACCTAGAAAAGAGCCACTGTTGAAAGGGCCCGCTCCTAAAACTTCAGTTGAATCAGAGTATGTTGCAGAAGGTTTGTGGCTCTGTGAGTGCAACCTAGAAGTCGGGCAAGAAGACTTACGATGACTCGTTTTCCAACAAAAATGGCAACGAAAAGGCTCCTTCCAAAAGTCAACAACTTGTAGGATATGGACATCCCCTATGGTGATGTCTATAGCATCAGGTAGACCTTTTTCCAGGTCTAGCTCCACCAAGATACAAACTAACCTCTTGTTGTGCTTACGGAGCGACAATTCATCAAAGTAAATAAACTTACCAACAAAGGTTGCTATAGCCTCAAATATCTGGATGGACCAGAATTCAATTGGAAAATCTAGAAGAAGCATCCAAAGTCTTCTTTTCATGAAGTTTTCCAAAAAGGGATTGAATCCTAGGAATCACCTTTTCAGCATTAAGACACCTTTACCGAAAATCCACAACGAGCCCAAAATGTGCAGAAGATGACTTTCAGAAAGAAAGTGGAAAACCATCCAGTGATTTGAAATTAGACTGAATCTAGGGTAGTATCCAAGAATGGGCTTCCAGAAGGTTAAAATCCACTGGGACAGTTGCCGCATATTCATCCTGGCATAATAGAACTTACCCATAAGAGATTTCTCTGAGAGGCCTAACACTTTGTCCATAGAAATATCTCGACCAAGAATACAATTAGGCTTGTCTTCGCGAACCATCCAACAATTTTTCTTTCGATTAAGTCGTGCAAAAACACCAATAGATCGATTGTGTCCGACGCCTTTACTGTGTAGGAGAGAGTTATGGGAAGTGAAAACCGACAGCGGGGAAACAGAGCATGGAAAAGGATCAAGGGCGGGAGGAAAAATGGAAGTGTCCACACTGGGATTAAAACTAAGGTGATGGAGAACAGAAGATCTTGTGACAGGCACATGAAGTTTTCCAGGTGGGAGAGAACTGTTAGGTAAGGTAAGCACTTGTCGAACATTAGGGTGAGAGATTAATGCAGGAGTAAAGGCACTGATGTCAACATAAGTGTGGTGATGGGACAGAGGAGTAGCCTTCACTACGATTGATGGAATAAGAAGTGGAGGAGCCACCACCTGTCGTTGGCAATCATACATTATTTTGTATGTCTCTTCAATGAGGAAGAGGCCACATTTTTCCCACAAATAATACTTGTCAGCCTAGAAAAGATTGATATTAGTGGCCATCAACCCTAGAACCTCACCACAAAGTCTAGCTCCACTGAAACGATAGAATAAGACCATCAACCAAAAGAGACACTCCATCGCAGCAGAAGTGGACTACTAAGAAAATAAGCTCCATGATGACAAGGATGTGACAAGGATGAATAGTATGGGGGAAAGATAAAACATACTGAAGTCAATAGGAGAGCCCTAGGGGCCCGAGTAAACCCTACCTCTGAGCATATTTGCTGAGGAAACCCTATCACACCTGGCTATGAGATACCTAACTTGCCACAATAATACAATACTCATTCACTTCTATTCAATTTTACTTGAACTTCATCTCTATATAACTTCAAGGTTTCCCCCTAGAATTGGTATTGTCATTCATTCAATTTTTATCATTATCAAGTGTAACGGTTCCAACACTAAAATTAATAAATATAGAATTTCTATGCTCAATTATGGAAGAAATCTATGATATTTCACTCCTATTACTATATTTACCATCAAAGTAAAGTCCAAGAATACATGCATTAAGGAAAACAACTCCATAATCAATATAGTTTTCATCCAAGTAAAGTTTACAGGCATAGGCATTAAATATCAACACAAAATTGAAGAGTGTATAACAATCAAGTAGATCATTGTCAACCAAAAACATTACTTGTATGTTATCATTTATAATAGAAATATGAAAGTGCCAAAGGAAACATCAACTCCAATCACCATGAATGTGTCAATATTTGTATAAATCAATTTGACTTGGACTCAATTAGAAGAAACCACCCAATAATGAGATAGAGTATTTATTTAATATCTTGAATTTTCTCATATGAAAAAATGTACAATGTTCATCACTCTATAAATAAAAGCGGAGGTTGGTAAAACAAGTTTTCGTAAACCTCAATAATATCTATATACGACTTATTTGGGAACCCATAGCTAAGTTTAGATCTAAACCTCTATCAATAGTCAAATTGACTAAACTATTAAGAAATTACCTGTAACTGCTAATAGTTTACAGATAATAAAATATAGAAATGAATTAGTTAGGAGTAGAGTTGCTACTTGAAGAAATTATCCAAATTTGAACAATGTATCAAATTACAAGTCCAAAATTTGACTAACATTTTCATTTTTTTTTCTCTATTTTAGGATTCAAATTGGGCTTCAAGTCCTACAACCTACCTCACCCAGAGGATAGATGGAATTTTGCAATGAAATCACACAATGAATTATAGTGACCATAATTAAGTGCTCTAAAGAACAAATTTAAAAAGTCATTGTAACCCACCATCTCTTTTTCCTAGAGAAGGAAAACAATACTTCAATGCCATCCTTTGGATAGTGGAAAAAGTTAAGCACAAATTTATGAGCATGATAGAAGTCTCCAAATTAAATCTCGTGGCAATCCATTTACCTTAGAAATCATGGCATATGTAATATGTTCAAAACACACATCAAAGTCCATTCCCTCATTCAAATCAACAATTAAACAAAAAACTAGCAGATAAGGTTACATATTCATATCACAATAAGTGAATTCTATTTGAAAGAGAAACATGTGAATCACCCAACACAATCATCATCAACCCACTTTCTAATATGGGAGTCACTTGAATCAAATTTTCCTTAGAAAAACTAACTTAGAAGTGCTCTAATTTATAATTGATCTTATTACTAAATTTGGGTCAATAAATTTCACCTTAATGATGTCCCATTCTACAAATATCGAAGAATAAACCCCAATATGCAATACAACGCACATATCATACAAAATTCACAAAAGAATATTCGAGGGTGTGGGAATATCTCTGATTCTCTCTACTCAATAGGGTATTTGGGAAATAAACCACTTCAATACATGTAGGGGAGATTTGATCAAATCCAAGGAAACTTCCACCAAAAATGTAACATAGATGCAACATGGGCATATGCAAATGAGTTATATCCTAATAATCCAAACTAGGATTGTTACAAGAATTTTTTCCTCACTCCATGCAACTTGCTTGGATGGCCTTCCATTTTCCTCTGCAGACTTGAAGTCCCATTTTTTGTTCACTCCAGAGCCAAAAATGCACATTTTTATACATATATGCTCCCTTTCAGTTATACAACAAGCGTATATGCAGGTTGCTCCACTACATCCGATGTACATCGGGTTTGGTGCTCAAAAATTAAAAATTATTTTGGGTTTCCATGCCATGTCACGAGATCCATGATCCTTGACCTTCCATATATTGAAAACGCTCTGACTCAACCCTTCAAATCCATTTTGAGGCTATAAATTGAGCCATATACAAGCCTTGAAGACAATTCAATAATTCAACTTTGAGAGAAAATATACTCTAGAGAAATTTCACTTCATATTGAGCCTACATCCCTTTGTCCTTGAAAGTATGTACTTCTTGTGTTCAACCCCTAAGCTCTTCCTTCTTTGTGATGGAGAACCTCATTGAATACTATATATGAGCTTTCCTTTGTGGAGGATTGAAGTGGTGTAGTCCTAGATGGAGGGACTTAGTTTCTCGGTTCTGATATGTGTCGTTACAAAAGTTTGTCACCTACGTACTTCTGCTGATTATCTTAATAGAAATACTCTTTTCTCGTCCAATTGATATCTTGAAAATATTCAAATTACTATTCCATGGGCATATTTGTCATGTACGTTAATGGATTATGATAATTTATATGCTGACACTATATATTATCACCATATGCTTGCATATCTTGGTTGTTGAGGAAAATTTTCAGGTATAAAGCTTTGGGTCATGTGCTCAACGATGGTCTTCTTCGAACATTCAGATGAGGTAGGATTTTAGCCTTGTCTTGTTATCATTTCATTTATATATCATACTTTAGATTAGATTTGATTTATGGGTGTTGTTACATCTATTGTGGTTTACCCCTAGCCATAGAGAGATTTTCCTCGTAAAAGAATTGGTGACTCTACTGGGGAGATCTCCTTTCTTTGGGGTTTTGAGTGTTTTTCTCCTTGATTTTCTCTCTATTTTATTGAGTTTCCTTGTTTCTTATTTCTTGATAACCTGTATTTTTCCTTGCATCTGAGTTTCTTGGATTAACCCTTTCCCTGTGAGTGTTTTTCTTGGTATACACGGTTTTTCCCTTGACATACGCGAGTTGTCTTCCTTTAGGGAGCACATATACCTGCTTGTTGCTCAAACACTCACGCACATCATATCTTAAGTATTGTTGGCTGATTTTAGTGTTTGATGGATGAGTTTTGTTGGTTGTTGAGTCTTCTTGGGTCCATATTCTGACTGTTAAGTGCCTACAGAGTGATAGGAATCCTTTTTATTGTTGAATTTTTGGGCGAACTTATTTCTTGTCATCTTTTTCATTGGTTTTCCTTGCATATTGGTTTGAGTAGTCATTTCTTGGTATCCTTATTGGCTTGTCTCTTTTGCTTGCAGTAGGGCCTACCTGTGAGGTTTTTATTCAATCCTTGCATGTTATTTTCATTATATCAAAATTACAAAAATGTTTGCTTACTTGCATTGTACTTATGGCATTTTTACTTTTGATTAGTTTGCATTTATTTTGACGTATTTGGAAAGATTTCACTTCATTGAAATTGCAGATATTTCATTAGAAAATTTCATTTAGAAGCATACCATCTCTTGAAATTCAAGACTAGTACTTAGCAGTGTTTTTATATTTTCTCCTATTTATATGTTGAGTCGTAATACCATCAGTTTCACTACCACACCTCTTGAGTAAGTAGAATCCATTAAAATTAACGCTGATTAATTAAAATTGATTAGAAACAATTTTATTTTTCAGGGTACACAAACAAGTATAAGACCTAGAGCCTTGGAATAAGATTTTGTGAGTAAAATTCTCCAAGGCTATTAAACTCAACATATGTGTCTGACCAGGGAGTGGTGAAATCCATTGTGTAATTGGTGACATCAGAAGGCTCCGCTCACACCGGAGTTAAGAACGAGGTTGTGCAAAGTTGGTTGCAGAGATATCCCTCTAATACCTTCCTAGTGTCAGAGAAATTTTTGGGGTTCTATTCGTATCTGGGGGTATTTCTAGTACCTTTACTTCCATGAGAGGTGGTGTTTTCGAGATTTCGGTCTTTACTAACCTACCCATACAGTGGACCGTACTTGTGACTACTCACATACACATTGGTTATATCATGGTGACTCTAGTTGCTTGACATATGTAGCCACATATGTTACTTGCAAGGGTTATTATGCAGGTACCCTGAGTCAGATAAGGGTCAGACAACACACAACCTTTATGGAGGATTACCTTTCGGGGGGATCTGACTGACCGTGTTGAAAATCCCATGAGGTCCCTTATAACTGATTCTGATACCTCCACTCTATTGAAGGGAGTCTTAGCCCCTCTTGGGAGAGGCATACCTACTCTAGTTCGAGAGGCCCCTTTTCAACCATTATATCCTGTTTGTGTGCATTGGCCTTTTTGCTTTATTTTGGTGTGCTCTCTGATTACTAGTTGACCTTAGTATTTTGTTTTATATCTTGAGTTCTAAGTCATCGTGGAGAAAGACCAACCTCCTCACCGGTCTCTTCATCTATTGAAGTTACCACCATGTCTTGATACTTTATCGAAACCGCCTTCTAAAAGGCATAGATTTAATAAAATTGGTACATATATCTCCACCTCCCAGAGTCGTGATCATCCAACTATGAGTATTGAGTCATACATGAGCATCTCAGGAAGTCCTTCAACTCCCTTCTCTTCTGTTATTAGTGGGATCCCCTCGACTCCCTTATCCTCTATGGTGTGGGTGTCAAAGTCTCCCTCATCTAGTGGTACCCAACCCGTGAGCTCTACTTGACCCACGGGAATGAACCCTTTCGGATATATTTTCAGTATGCTGAGTCATGATTCTCAGTCAATACCTTCAGCTTCTAATCCCTTTTCTTTTGGTATTCCTGACATGACGTCGCAACTCTCATCCTCCGTTTCAATGACTAATGTGAATCCTAGTTTTGGTTTTGGGGGCATGATGCCTCCTTATGTTCCTTTCTCATTTGGTGGAGGTCATATTCCCTAAGCAAATCCTACAGTTGGAGGTTGGAATCCTCCTTCCTCCGGGCCTAATCCTAGCTTCAGTGCTCCAGGATGGAGAAATCAAATGGGAGGACAATTTAATTCCTATATTCCATCCTTCATTCCCTCTTCCTCCATGCTAATTCTGAGAAATGTGTTTATTATGGAAAACCCCCCTCTGTCCTTTAGTGTTCCATCCAGAGGGAGTCAGTTTCACAATATGGGAAAATCTCATCAAGGAGTTCCTTCATCAGGGGGGAATGTATATAATCCTTATCATGTTGATTCCATGGGTATGGTGCCCTTACAACCCTTCATGAATCAGTTTGGAGGAGGATACTGTCCTACCAGATAGGGCCATGGTATATACCAGAACCCTGGATGGTCTGCAATCCCTCAACCCCAATATTTCCCAAGAGCATGGGATTAAACACCGCAACCCCGACTCCCTTTTCTGGCCATGCTTAATCTACCATATTTTTTGAAATTAATGAATGTCCCTGTGCATCATGATCCATCTTGGCTCCCCGTCCCCACCAAGCTTCCTTCGGACATTCCAAAATTTAAGGGCAATATTAGTGAGGACCCGGGTGATCACGTGACCACTTTTCATCTATGGTTCTCATCTAACTCCCTAAATGAAGATTCTATTCGTTTGATGCTATTTCAATGCACCCTCATGGGGGTCTCCGCGAAATGGTACATTGAGCTATCAAGGGGAACATATGGGACTTTCAATCAGATGGTATTGGTTTTTCTCAACCAATTCCAATTACTGGTTTGCTACGATGTCGACGTAGAACGTTTTTTGACCTTTTGCCAATATAAGGCCATACATATCTCCGATCATATCCAAGAGTGGCACGGATGTAAGAGGTTGATTAAAGCCTACATTCCTCTATATTTTCTATTGGAATGGGTCCTTAAGTATTTGTTGCCTTGTATTTTGAAGGATGTCTCTACATCTGAAGTAACATCTGAGGAAGAAGCCATCTTCAAATCCCAATAATTGGACCTCATATATGATCAATCTAGGATTGTTTATGAAATTATCCCCAATGCACCGCAGTCAAACTATGATCCTAGACAAAATTCCAGGCCTCATGCCGATGGCATCATAGGCTCCGCAAATGCTAAGACTACAGACTTGGTGACGAAATAGTTGAAAGATTTGTCTCTAAGCCATCCTGTAGCAACAGAAGCTTCAACTTCGTCCTCCACCACCACCCAGTTGACATATGTGCATTTTGTACAGTTGCCATCTAACCCAAATGGTAACCGACAACCAAGAAGGACTAAGAAGAAAGGACGAGGTAACAATCGTAAGGGTGGGAAAAATAATAATAAATCCAAGGATGACACTAATATTGATAAATCAAATAGTAATGTTGGTGAGGGAAGGAAAGAGAAGTGGAAGGTGAAGTTTCCCTGTAAACTTTGTAAATATGATCACCTTACCTACTTATGCCCCAAAATAGAGGAATCCTCTAGGATATTATAGAAGCCACCCACTGTGCTGACAAACCCATTTCCACATAATCAACATATGGCCTCAGGGACCTCCAACACCGGAAATGTGTCAAGTGGGAGTCAAAACCCCTCGACACATGAAGGTGGCCATCTATGCTTCAATATGGTCAAGTCTCATATTGATGTATCCACTCGATCTCATGATTACGGTTCTTCACAGATTGTTATAGGTCTAGAGTCTCCTCCTCCTCTAGAAATACCCTTGCAGATCGATAAGCCATAACCTCTGCCTCATATTCCGAAAGGAGTACTAAAGTGCTCTACCCACAATCATAATTCCAGAGCCTCCCAGAACTATTTGATTGTCAAATAATTGGGCCAAACCCCCTGTGCGATGTCGTCTTTGGAGGTTCTCCAGACGTGTTCTTCACAGGAACGCCTTGTTATCTACATTAGGAGATCTAGACCCGTATGGATCAAAGGTTATCAAGTATTATGTCACGGATGTTAAGCCTCACTTACTTTACCATATGGCCTTTCAAATCCATGTGGAGTACAAGAAAATTACCATCAAACATACTGTAATTGATGAATATGTTGCAACATGCATGATGTCCCTAACCTATTTGAAAGTCATTGGATCTCCGACCCTGTCTTAATCTATGACTATGTTGACCACATTTGATGGGTGTTTGTTTAGACCCCACGAGATCTTTCCCGCTTTTCCGGTCCAGTTAAGTGGGAAGACTATAGAGGTCAACATTGAGGTAGTTTATGTGCCTCTCAACTACAATTTACTACTAGGGATAATTGGAATGATTCCATGACAGTCGTTGTGTCATCTATTTTCTGCACTTTATGTTTTCCTCATAAGGGAAGATATTGAGATTGACCAGTTTTCCTTTGCACATGCTAGTCCTAGTGCATCGGTTGGACCTTCGGTCCTTGTGATTGATAATTCTCAGCATGAAACTAAGGATGTTGGTTGTTGAGGAAAAGATATGAAATGATGTTACTCAAGCATTTTCAGATCTTACTTGGCTAAACAAAGATAGAAGGGAATATCACCCTATGTTTATAGCTATAAAAAGTCTACATAGACTATTAAAGATAGATCAACACCTCTGAAAAACAAGTGTCCGAATGATGTAATTCAAAATTAAATCTTGTTGTCTACAATAGGACCCTGCTATCATAAAAGAGAATTAGGCTTTCAATGAATTAAAGAATGAATGAAACCTGAATTATCTCAATAAAACTCAAGAGAAGACCTTTGTATGCTTTCTCCTTCTATTCTCCTCTTGTTCCTCCTTCTCTTTTTTCATTTAAGCAATCAAAATTAGTTGAAGTAGTTAAACTACTTCTTTAGTTAAGTTAACTAAACTCAACCAACTTTTTAGTTAAGGGGGAAAAATTAATAAAATAATAATAAGAGTCTTTAATAAATAATAACTAGTAGGTGGGACCCCTTGTGAATCCCATTAGTTCCTTTAGCAAGCATAACACAACTAGTTAATCAATTAAACATATCCCTCCTTGTGGCTCTCATCATCACTCTCAAAATTTGACAATTTATATCAATGACATTTGAAACTATATCCAAAAATATAATATCCACATATCCAAAAAATAATGTGCTGTCCAAACATTTCAGAAGTCAACTTTTCTCATCAATCAATAAATAAAAACACTTAAAACCATATTTTCCACTCTGGGAGGAAATTTTCCCCTTGTTGTTGCTGTCTCCCATTGATTTCTTTGAATTTTCCTTAGGCTGTGTGGAGCCTTTAGGACTAATCTCATTGATAACATGAGAGAAATCATCTCTCAAATGCATGTGAGATGAAACGGATTTGGTAGAGTCATTTGATGGAGAGGAGGGGGCATCAACGACTTTTCCTTTATGAGGTGCATGGTGGGATTCAATTCTTAACCTCTTGCTTGTGTGCGAAGACTATACTGGTGAGTGTGTATGGACAACTTGGACAAATTGGTTAACAGGTGGAGGAGGAGCAGGTAGAGATAAATTGGGCCAGCCATGATGTTGGGAGATTGCCGAGTGGACAATCTCTTTCCATCCATCGTTTTCAGGGACTTCATGTTGTAATGAGACATGATGGGGAATTGGGATACCAGGGACATGTGGGGATTGGAAAGGAGGCCTTTCTAGCTTAGGTTGGACCACTCCTTGTCCAATCCAGTTAAAAAATCTAGCTTGAAATAGCTGGCTCAAATCTTGTGAGTCTGCATCAAAGTGTATAGAAAACATTGGCCTTCTAGGGCCCTTGTTCCAATTTTCTCTTCCTCTGTTACCCTGGCCATGGCTACCTCTACTGAAAAAGATCATTCCTGTATGCATTACTTATTAGCAACTAGTTTCTTCAACAAACCATACATGGCATCTCTTTAAATATGAAACAAAGTTTGGCTCAACAACACATCAAACTCATGCAATACAATCCATAAAATCGTTTAATACTTGTCAATGAGAAGGGGTTGAATAAGGGTTCTGGGATATATAAGGGATTGTATTGAGTGAAAAGTGGTAAAATGAAGGGGAATATATCATGATTACTACTCAAAAAATCATCAAACAATCAACTGTATTGTATATCAAAACATATCACTGTAATGCATTCATGTGCCATCCTTCAACTGCTATAATACAGAGTTTTCATTTAACTATAATTTAATTTTAAGAAAAGGGAGTGAATATTGAATCTGGGAAAGTGAGGGGACTTGTAATGTGCGGAAAAGTGAGAGAATGGCAGGAAAATAATGAATATTGTTCATAAAACAAATCAAGTAATCAATAAACATCACTTTATATTCAATACAAAACATACCAACACCAATTCAATAATTATTGTGTATAAAAAATGTTCACTGTTCCACATTCAAATTCTTAAAAAATTCTCAATTAATACAGACTACAATCATACTCATAATCAAAACTACTTTCAACAGTCCTGTTAAGAGAATGCTTGGTATCTAATTTCTTTCCTTTCATTTTCAGAATCGAAAGAAAACACACAACAACATTGCTCCACCTCTATCCATAATACATCATTATAAAAATATCATATATTATCCATCAATTCACAATCTGCCAAATAAAACATATGCATAGGTCCCTTTCCAAATTGATCAGACTTCAAAAACATGCTCTATTTCATACACTCCTCATCATATCAACCAATAAAAATTTTCAATGAAGCCATAGTAAATATAAAACCTGAGCTTCATAACTGTTGATGCAATTATTCACAACATGCATGATGCTTCCATAATAGCTAAACAATGAACATAAAGAAATAAACAAAGTTATCAATTCCATATTTTTCTATGATCCTAATCGGGACTAGTGAAACACACAGTAGTCACCAACTTGTAATTAACACCATGCTGTAAGAACACAACAATTCAAAGCATAACAAAAAAAAGGCAACCCTTTGATTGCATATTATTACTCACCACCGATCATAGATTTTCAACCAATTTAATCAAATAAAGACAAGATATGTACTCGATGCAACTATCATAACCACTCCACTTTACAACCAATCTTTGACAACCAAAAGGATGCCCGAAAGTAGTAAGAACAATTGGTTTTTTCTTTTAAATCAGGATCTGTCACAACAAATATAAAGAGGTAATCAAGAGTTCTCTCGGTCATCAAAGCACAGAGAAATGGAGTTCCTCAAAACATATCAACCATAGGAAAAGACCCATCGATACAAGCATAGTAGAAACCATAGGGTTCCTTATAACTCTCGGCCTGGACAATGGTGCAACAATTAGCCACAGAGGAAACAACGATGGGTAGGGTAGAAATGATACATATAGTGCATCTTGTGTTTGCAGAGGAGAAACAAATTTCCATTGGATAGTGACAATTACCCATAACACACAAAGGTATAACCTCTATCTATTTCTTAGGAGCTGAATCATTTGATAACAATGCCACTGGGAATGCATAACCCGGGGCATAACTTATATCACCCAATCACCCAAAAATCATATATCTTGGCATAATGGCCACCCTAAGGCCGACTTCTGAGACACTTTGATGCCAATACCATGTAAATATTCCCATGACCATGACTCTGGAAAAGCACAACAACCAAATGGCAGTCTGGGAAACATACACAACAACCAAATCGCAGTCCGAATATGACTGGAGAGGGTTATCCTCATAACTATGAGGAAGGAACCAACAAGAATGAGCAGAGTGGAACCCTCCACCAAAACATGGAGTGATAATACCCATATTCAATCAAAATCCATAGAGACCCATCACAATTTTCACCAACAGAACAACCAACGAATGCCCAACTCAACCAAACCAATTCTTTTACTTGTAAATCAAACAACCACACAGTCATTCCAGAGAGAAAAACCACGCATTTACACAGTTGCAATTCTTAGGAAAACACAAACCCAATAATTATTGAGCCATTGTTCATTCATACACAGAGCGTAATTCATGGATGGGTGAAAAAGAACCATACCTGCAACCGATGGCTTAAAAGGGGTGGGCTGGCCGAGCGTTTTCTTCCCAAGCTTGAATTTCAGAGCTTAACCACCAACAAATCGAAATGCAACAATAACCATTCTAGGGTGATGGCTTGATGGGGGAAGTATGGAGTGACATGCATTTACTGCACGTCTCTTCCATCTCCTCATCTATTCAATTCTGAAGTACATGACAACCAACACTCACAAATGCATTAAAACCATGTAATCGATTTCCATACTATTGAAACCTATGACCATATTCCTTGCCAAATGCGCCACCCAAACATTCACGTTAATCCTTGTCAAGTTTTCAAACCATACCATATGCCTTTCCATATCATATGCGCTTACCATAACTCAAATGCAAATCACATAACCATTTAATAGTTAGGACTAACACTAACATGTTTACATTTTTAATTGCACATAACTTCTAACATAGTATAAACATAGGCCCTTTCCTTTAGGATTTTTTCCATAAGTTTCTTCCCTTTGATTTTGTTTATGTCATTACTAACGTATTTCTTGTGCATGTGTAGCTAGGTAATAAATAATGGTGACATGATTAAATGTAGCAACTGTAAATATATGCCAATCATAACATAAAACTAGAGCTTTGAATAACAGAACATCCCATAAAAAGCATCATCCACCTGTCACTATGTCAAAAATAAAACCATGAATGCATCGTCAACCATATAATACCTTGTAAGAAACATCAAAACATCAACATAAAACATGTGATATGACTATCTTCGAGCCTCCAGTCTACAAGGGGGTCCCACCTACTAGTATTATATATTATTAGCATAGTTTAAATAATAGGGATTTAACAATACTTTGCGGGCGAAATTCCTTCTTGCGATTTTAATTGTCAACATTGGTGTCAGGATATATTCCTCCTTGACATGCATTTTTGATTTCATGGCACCAATTCACCATATTCATGCCATTTCTAGTGAGTCTTCGTCATCGATGAGGTTCATTCCTTTTCGTACTTCGTATTTCAACGACCCTTGGACCCTACCTTCCCCGACTATGTTGTACGAAGGTCAGTCGCACATTGGGATGGAAATTCCATTGTCAGTAGAAGAAGTTGCGTATTGAGATATTCTAGATGCTACTGCTGACCCAAATCTTTCCTCCTCACGGACATATGAGGTGGATCATGTTATAGAGTCCATATGGGCCCCTCGATCATCTTGTTCACATTATTTCCTCAACGATAATATACCTTCAGATGAAGCCATCTTAGAGGCCATCTATGATCTTGATAGGCCTTGGGACGATATGCATCATCGATCCTATTTTCTCCCAGAGCTTGTTAATATAGAACATGACGAATTTAGATCTACCTTGAGTGAGATGGTCAGTCACACTGTGGTTCCATTAGATACTCATGTGATGTATTCTTAAGGAAATATGGTGAACATTTCTCCTACTGTCGTGATCGACATATATCATACCCTTGGTAAAATCGAGAACGTATATATCAGTGCAGATTGTTCACCTGAAGAAATTCATATCTATAGTGATCTCTTCAAATAATTTCAAGATGTTTTCACTTGGTAATTTGAAGAGATGCCAAGGATCAACCCCAACATTTTTTAGCATGAGATTAAAACTTGTCCAGATGATAAACCTGTTCGACAACATCTTAGAGGTATTAATTCTAGGAAGGTCCCCGCTATTAAGGAAAAATTAGAGAAGCTACATAATGCTAGTTTCATCTACCCAGTTACCTTGACTGAATGGGTGTACAATCCTATTCCCGTAGATAAAAATCAAGGAATCATCCACGTGTATATGGATTTTAGAGACATGAACAAGGCCTGTCCTAAATATAACTTCCCTACTCCTTTCATTGACCAGATTCTTGACAAGTGTGTGGGAAGCGAAGTCTTTTCCTTTATGGATGGATTTTCAAGGTATAATCAAATTCATATCAAAACTGAGGATCAACACAAGACAACATTTATTTGTCGTTGGGGTACCTTTGCATACCAGAAAATCCCTTTCGGTCTTAAAAATGCTGGAGCGACCTTCCAACGTGCCATGACCTTTTCATTTCATGATCTTAAGAATATCATCAAAGATTACTTAGATGATCTCGCCTTCGACTAGTATTTGAAAGATGTTGTTATTATCGCATTTGGTTGAACCCTCAATGTTGAGGAAAATATATGAAATGAACTTACTCAAGCATTTTCAGATTCTGCTTGGCTAAATAAAAATAGATGGGAATATCACCCTATGTTTATAGCCATCAAAAATAAAATCCTAACTCACAAGTATTGATTACAAGTGCTTAGGCTAGTCTTTTTCACAATTAAAAGCTTGCTGGAAAATTCATTTTAATATGATTTTCCGAATATAACAGTTTCTGAAATAAATATAGAGACAGAAGTAAAGACACCAAGATGATAATCAAGACAGATGAGACATAAAGCAATCCTTTATTTCATTCCAATTCACAAAAGAGTCATTCATTTTACAAAATTTCATGCAGAAATTTCGGACCAAAGTCAAACTTAGACATCCTTGATGGAACATACAAAAGGACCTCTGACAAAAAATAAAAAAACTGAACTCTAAAAGTTGGATTAGCTTGCCACATATTTCTACCTACTCGACTCTGCACAATAGCCTTTGTCAGTCATAAAAACTAATTCACAAACTGACAAGTCTACACAAACTATCAAAGATAGGTCAACACCTCTGAAAAATAAGTGTCTGAATGATGTAATTCAACCCTGAATCTTGCTGTCTACAATAAGACCCTGCTATCATAAAAGAAAATTAGGCTTGTGATACATTAAGGAATGAATGAAAACTTAACTATCTCAGCATAAACTCAAAGAACAAACCTTAGTATGCTTCTCCTTCTATCCTCCTCTTATTCCTCCCTTTCCTTTTTCCTTTAAGCAAATTAGAATTGGTTGAAGTAGTTGAACTACCTCATTATTTAAGTTAACTAAAGACTCAACCAAATTTTTAGTTAGCGAGAAAAGTAATAATCATAATAAGGGTTATAAATAAATAATAACTAGTCGATGGTACCCCTTGTGACTCCCTTTAGCTCTTAACAATCATAACATAACTAGTTAATTAAGAAAAACACCCCTCCTTGTAAATCCCATCATCACATTAACATTTGACAATTTATTTCATTGATATTTGAAATTATTTTCAAAAAATATATTACTCATATATCCAAAGAAAACATGCTGTCCAAAACTTCTGAAGTCAACTGTCATCAACAATAAATAACATAAAAACTCAAAAACCATATTTTCCACTTTGAGATGCAATCTTTCCTTGATTGCTATTGTCACCCTTTGATTTTTTTGAATTTGCCTTTGGCTGCACTAAGCCTTTAGGCCTAATCTCGCTGATCATGTGAGAACAATCATCCCTCAAATGCATCTCAGAAGACATGGATTTATCAGAGCCATTGGAGGGTGAGGAAGGGGAAGCAATAGCTTTTCCTTTGTCAAGGGCATGGTGGGCCTCAGTTTTCAACCTTTTGCTAGCATGAGAGGATTGAACTAGTGAGTGGATAGGTGCATCTTGGGAAATCTGGTTAACAGGTGGGGGAGTAGGTAAGGACAAATTGGGCCAGCCATGATGTTGGGAGACTGCCGGGTGGACAATCTCTTGACATCCGTCGTTTTCATGAACCTCGAGTTGCAATGAGTCATGAGGGGGAACGGGAATACCAGGGGCTTGTGTAGCTTAGAAAGGAGGCCTTTCAGGCCTAGGTTGGACCACTCCTTTCCCAATCCAATTAAAAAATCTGGCCTAAAACAACTAGCCTAACTCTTGTGAGTCAACATCAAAGTGTATGGAGAATCTTCGCCTTCTTGGGCCTTTGTTCCAATTACCTCTCCATCGGTTTCCTCTACCATGGTTACCTCCGTTGAAAAAGCTCATTCCTGCATGCATGATTGATTAGCAAATAGTTCGTTTAACAACCATACATGAAAACTCTTTATAAATATGAAATAGATTTTGGCTCAAGAACATATCAGACTCATGTAATCCAATCCATACAAATTGTTTAACAGTTTTCAATAAGCAGGGGGTGAACACAAGGTTCTGGGATATACGAGGGGCTTGTATTGAGTGAAAAAATGATAAAATGAGGGGGGAAAGAAACATGGTTAATGCTCAAAGACAACAACAATCAACTGTAATGAAAACCAAAGAAAATATCACTGTGATCCAACTGAGAATATGCGACTTCAAACTGCTTCAATACAAGATTTTTCTTGATTGTAATTAAATTTTAGAACAGGGAGTGAAAAATGAATGTGGGAAGGCGATGGGGTTGTAATTATCGAAAAGATAAATAATGATAGCGAAAGAGATAGGATAATGTTCATAAAATTAACTAAGCAATCCATAAAACCATTGTGTAAAAGGAAATAACACCAACCAAATGACCACTGTGACCCAAAAAACAATTACTGTGTACAATTCAAACAATTATGTGCATTAACTTGCTCACTATTCGGAATCAAATATTTAACAAAGTGTCAACAAAAAACACAGTATGCATTCCACCACAAGTTGTAGGGGAGATCTGTTTCATCTCACTTATCCATTTAATATTTTAACACAATTCCCAAATGAATACACAATCAATTATTTCCACTATGTTTAGCGCCAACATATCAACCACTGCCCACAGATTATTTCAATCATGAAATACAGACACAAAAATCGTGCCCAATATTGCCCTCTAATTCATTTAATAATTGAATTGTAATGATATTATATTGTCACAGATCATGTCCCTATCTCTACTATGAAACATGATATTCATAAATACACATAAAGGACAACCAAATACAACCATCAATATTTTTAATGCAAAGATCTTGAATTTCCATTTAAACTCACAGACAACCATCACCATTCAACACATACTATGCTGTGGAATACACAGACATCCGACAAAAATGAAAGAGTATTTCTTTGACTGTAATGGTTCAATAATTCTGAATCTAAAAATCCAGAGTGCTGGGCTATGAATCCAATACAAGAAGGCATCAACGACATGCCTGATCTCATAACATATACAGTGTATGGCCATGCCATTATTACCACGATTGTAACACTCCATTTAGAAATTAAAACACATAGTCACAACAATCATTAACTCATCTTAACATGCTGTAGGAACGCCACACACATACCCACACATCACGCAAGAAGAATCGTTGTGCATTAATCAATTGTAAGCTAATGTTGGGTTAACAATTCAAAAATTGTAATGTAAGACACAATGAATGTGCATACAAACCAATTCTCCAATCAATCAATTACCATGCTGAGTTTGTCAATTTGATTGTCAAAATAACTAGTGCAATGACTAAATACCAAAACCAACACCACTTTCAACATAATCAGCAGAGACGAGCCAGAAATTGAACACTATTGATAATACACCAACAACTCATAACAACCAGCAGTGTACCCGACAGACATAACATTTTCCTCTACCAAAACCCGAGCTTGATAAATTGAGGGTTTTCCCTATGGACCAACACAGGGCGACATGGATTCGATTTCCATCATCGAGTGAAAACCTCTGAGACCAATGGTGCACACACAGGGTATACCATAATTAACTTCGCAGACAAGGTGACAATTCTCATGATAGGAGAGACTATGAATAGAGGAGCAAGGCTTCATTCTGGTTTTGTAACAACACTTAGAACACACAGGGTATAACCCTCGTGGATTTCCCAATCAACCCAAGAATGCCGAGATAGGACATGGCCGAGGAATAATAGTCACCTTAAGCAATCCCTTTGACAAAACAACCATCACAACCCACTGTGCAACATAAGTAACATGAACAAACTCATACCCAAGTGAAGCAAGGCATAGTGACACAAGGTGTTTCAAACCCAATAAAACCTATAACAACAACAACTGGGTAAGGTGATAAGAAAGTGTGGATACGACCAACCAATCTGGACCAAATTAAAAAAACATTTAACCAATAACAACAAGGATGACAAAGGGCCTTCATGGTTTCTAACTCCCAGAATAATCAATAAAAATGTGACTCCAAAATTACTGCAATGAAACCCACACCAACCATCAATTCCAGAAAAATATCACCAATTTACACAATTGCCAGACTTAAGGAAAGCACAACCCATACATACCGAGCCACTATCTATTTCATAACCAAAGAAAATTCATGGATGAAAAAAAGACATACCTGTAACCAAGAGAACCTTAAAAACGTCAGTTGGCCGAGCGGTTCTTCCTCTGCTTGAAAGTCAGAGCCTAACCACAAAAAACATAGTTGAACAATGGCCTGACTAGGGTGGTGGCCAGTGGAAAGAGTAAGGGTGACAAGCAGTAAATGCACGTCGCTTCCAAAACCAATCAATTAATTCCTTAGTACACGCCAAACAACTTCCCATTAACTCATTCAATTAAACCATGTATTGAAACCATCACCCACTAATTGTCAATAGCGCAACCCATATCACATTTATCCATTTCCAACTTATGGCATAACATAAATCAACCATTTTTCATATAACTCAATCAAATTGCATAGCTATTAACTTGTCAGCTAGGATTAACTATGATCATTTCAATTTCAATGCATGTAGACTAGTATATTAGAATAGTTTAATTCCTTCCTTTTGCATATTGTTACATTGCTTTTATTTATTTTCCACTTCTCTTATATATTATTACTAACATGTCTCTTGTGCAGGTGTCCTAGTAATGGAGCCAAGAATAGATAACAATGATAACAATGGATAACATAGGCCGTTGTAACATAAAATTTGAGCCTAGAGAAGCAGAAAAAACACATAACACGCCTTATCTGTCATCCAATTTTCACAATTAGAACCAAAACATAATAAGCCCTATCCATCACCAATAAAAACAAGATCCCATCAACTATGTAGGCAGTGTTGAACAATGGCACAAACATAAAATAAGAACCGGATATTATCTCCCAATCTACAAGGGGTCCCACCTACTAGTATTATTTATATTGTTATCTTATAATAATAGGATTTAGCAATACTTTGCGAGCAAAAACCTCGTTGCAATTTTAATCGTCAACAAACTGGTGAATCCACAAGGAATTTTTTTTTCAACAGATTTAGAACTTAGAACTCATGGTTTCGTAGACTAAGAATAGCACGTCAAAAAGATATAGCCAGGAAGATTATGCAATGGGGGGAGGTGAGCAGATTTAATGGAAAAATGACCAGGAATTTGGGAATAACTCATGAAAAGTGTTAAGTATGAGGGGATTTATCCCTGTATGCATAATCATTCAACCATAATCTTCTCTTTACTTCAAGGAGAAAATTTACATATTTTCTCTTTAAAATCTCAATGAATGAAGAAATGACAAGAAGAAGCGGGAGATAACCAATTCTTTATAAGACAACTGTGGAAATAGATAAAAAATT
Source organism: Picea engelmannii (assembly GCA_009831015.1). Taxonomy (NCBI): domain Eukaryota; kingdom Viridiplantae; phylum Streptophyta; class Pinopsida; order Pinales; family Pinaceae; genus Picea; species Picea engelmannii. Next base: position 137,187 of record ML799883.1, on the reverse strand, counting down.
CAAGTGTGCCTTCAGGGGAAACATTGTAACAGGTGTGTAAGATTGATTTTTATTGACTAACAATGCTTTCCATGAGTGTCACTGTGGCAGAACTGATCCAACATCTTATTTTTGACCAAATCGACTAAAATAAGGTAAGCAACAAAATCATGACAGAAATAAAGTTACAAAAATTAAAACCGCAACAATAAATGATAGAAATGTAAAAGCAGTAGGAAAAATTCAAAACTGATAGTATAAGTCAAACTACTATAAGGCAAAAAAGAAAAAGCGCAAAAATGAAAGTAGAGCTAGGTTACTAGTATACATAAAATCCAAACAACATTAGAACTTTTCACGTTGGTCCCTCGCAATGTTTCAAGCGAGAACCGTTAGTGTTGTAGGAAAACAATTTCTCCTGTAAATCCTTTAGAATGTAAGAGTTAGTATCCATGACAAAAGAAATTTTGAAGGGACCCAAGTATAACACTTGGAACTTTGAGTTAATTATCAGTCCTTTAACGTACACAATTAGATCATCAAGATAGATATGGATACTGACCAATTCATCAAGAGTTGTGTGTATAGGTCTTTTAAAAGAGGTACTTGCATCAGGTAAGCCAAAAGGAAGGAATCTATAAGACATGGTACCCCAATTAGTGACAAGAGTGGTTTTTTGAGCATCTGCCCCTTTTCCCTTGATTTTATTGTAACCCCCCAAAAAAACAAGTAAGGGCCTCATCTGTGACCTTACAAACTGCTGCAGAATCATTCCCATACCGAGAAGAGGAAAAGGATTTCGCAAAATATCCCGACTGAAAGTGCAAAAATTAATGCAGGTTCTAATATGATCAGTGGTCTTTGAAACATGTACCCAACTGGAAACCCATTCAGGGTAGACTAGAAAAATAATCCAGGCCCTTAAGAAATTTTCCAACTCTCTTTGAAAGGTTTCTTTAAATGCAGAGTTAATAGGTCTTTGTTTTTGTCTAGCTGGTTTCATGCTTTCCTTGATAAGGATAGTCTATTGTGTAAGACTAGGATCAAAACCACGAAGATCCTCATAAGACCAAGAAAGAACATCTTGAAGTCCACCAAGTAGTTTGGAAAACCTCATTTCTTCTTTATCAGGACATTGGGCATTCATTTTAACATTCTTTGAAGATTTGAATGTACCAATGATCAAGGAGATGGTTTCACCCACCTTCTTTCTTAACTCCTCTTCTTTCTATTTTTCTTTATTTCCTACATCACTCGATAAAAACAAACCCACAAGAGGGGTCAAGCCCTTACGAATCTTGTTGTCTTGTATGGATATAATTTCCTTGGGCTTAAGAGGTTCATCTTGAATGAGAGCACAAACACTCTCATCATTTGGGAGGGCCTACCAAGATTCTACATTGTCATGGATATGTGGACGATATAGAGATTGAAAAGAACAATTAGGCCTGTGAGGCAAAGGTTGCTGATTAGGAGAAGATGCAAAGATAACTAACCGATCAACCATTGAATTCAACTCCCTCTTAACATGAATGATTTTGAAATATAATAAGTTTGAGATAAGTGCCCAAACAGTTTGGGTATATTGTTCCATCAACTTGTTGCTAGGAGAGTATATTTTACGTACCAGGTTCACAACAAGTTCATAATCTCCAAAAATTGAAAGGTGACCACAATCGAAATTATAGGCGTTTTCAATGCCTAATAATAAAGCTTCGAATTCAGTGACATTGTTCATACAAGCAAACTCTGACATGTAAGACAAATTATGAATTTTCCCTGCAGGGGAAACCAAGATAATGCCAGCCCCATTTCCTTCAGTTGAGCATGATCCATCAAAGTGCATGTGACACATCTCATCCTCTAAATCTATTTGTCCCAAAGGAATATTATCCTCCTCAGCAAAGATGAAATACACTCCTAGGTGCTCTTCGATATAGTTTACATTAGGTTGTGGAACACTCTCTATGTAGGGTGAAATTCTTCCCTCTCTAAGGAATATAATGTTCTTACCATTCTGAGGAACATATAAATGTGTCCCATCGAGCGAGAGATATCCACCTGTTAAGGCTTTCCAATATCTTCCCAATATAATTGAGTAATTGCTTACTGGCATATCGATTACCTAAATACTAAGGGTTGTCCTTATTTCAGGGTGTGCGCATAAAACTAAGGTTACATCTTTAATATCACCTATGGTTGTTTGTTGGAGGCTATTATAGGAAAGCATGCTTCTGGCGTTTGCATTTGTACAATACAAGCCTAACTCTTCCATAATAATCTTCAACATCACACTTGGGCCCGAACTGCCATCAATGAGGCAACAATGGGAAATCTTATCCATAATATTTATAGAAATATAAAAAGGGGGATTTTTTTACAGGGTATCTAAAGTTATGTACACCTACCTTATTTACAGATGAATCCTCTTCGTTTACCTCTTCAAATATATTGTCTACAACAAAATCTCTCCCTTCCATGAATTGTTTCAGATGCATCTGTTGTTCAAGGACGACAACCATGTCCAAAAGGGTTGCATTTGCTTTGATGTTGGTCAACTAGTTCAAGATATTGTACTTCGAAGAGGGGGGAGGGGAAGTTGTTATTTGACTATCAAGAACCTTAGGAACATGAATAGTAGCAGCGAGTGAAGATGAGCTCGGGCTAGAAGAATTGTGGGGAGGACCAAATTTTTCCTTGGGAGCATAGGCTTTGTTCCTAGTATTGATGATCATGACATCTTCTGGCTCTATGAAATCTAGGAAAACGATAGTAGTTTCTGGTGTTTTACCAAAGATCTTATCTCTGGAACTCTTCCTTACGTCACATGTGGCTTCCTCATGGTGTTCCTCGTAGAAGTTATAACAACTTCAAGGCAAGATAACTTTAGGCTGAAAATTATTTTCAATTGGGTTTCTAAAGAGGGGTGCAGAAGAGGATGATGCTTCAGGTGTGATAGGTGAGACAGTCCCCTTTCGCTCGAAATATGTCATACGATTGTTCATGTCTTGTACTAGTTGTAAAAGGGCGGACATGTATGTCTTTATAACTGATTCTCCCTGGGGAAGACCTGTTCTTTCAAACTGTTCTTCATACTCTAAACAAGTATGTAGAGAAGAACTGAGATTATCAATGTATTTTTATTCAAGCCTATGACGGTAGGGGGAAGGTAATGCATGAAAGTGGCTTGAATATGACATTGAATGAGTTCAAGAATCTGATTGTATAGCTTGGTGAAACGCAAGTTGAAGGACTTGATGGTCTCACCATCCTTATAGGTGATGTTATTGTATTCCCGTAACTTCTCGACTGGGCTTTTAGATTTCCCATAAGTGGATATGAAACAATAGATTAAATCCTCCCAAGTAGACAAAATAGTAGGAGGAAGGTCAAAGAAATCGGCCACGACCTTTCCTTCCAATGAATTGATGAATAAGCGCATGCAAGTATCATTGTCGTTGGCTCCTATGTTATGGAAAGCATTAGAAAACGCCACCAGGTGTTCATTTGTAGTGACAATGTTATTTCTTGAGAACTTAGGAATATGCTCCTTGAACTTAGGAAGTGGACGAGTAGCAGGGGCTAAGTTAAGAGGAGAGGACACATGCCACAGTGTGGTTTTGGCGTCTTCTTCAAACTGAAAAAGCCCATATTTTTTAATAACTTTAGCGGGGTTCGTGGTAGATTAGACATGGATATGGTGGCTATACAAGCTACCAATCACCGATAAAGATGAATACTGAGAAGAGGAAGCACTTCGAGTGCCACCAGAGCCACCACTAGATTCCATCTTGTGGATGATAGATGGGGAAAAGAAAGACGAATTGGATGAATCAGACAAATTTATCCTTAGAGCACTTTTTTGGGTGGATAACACAACGTTACTTCTTCCTATTTCAACAATATGATTAATTTCAGGTGATAAGCCTCTTATTCTTCTAGAAGCATGTGAGTCTAAGGACATGAAAGAAAGGCCAAAAAAGAAGAAACAAGAAGGTTACTACTGATTTCTAGGCTGTCTACGTATAGCTTCCAATCATTCTTGAGCGCTAATATCTCATTCAATTGCTACCCATGAATGGTTAAGCTCAACATGGGTATTGACAGTGTCTAAAATGGTATTAAATAGGTTTAAATCAATGTTGGTCTGATCTTGAAGATCGGGCTCAATATTGGGCTGCCTTGCAACAGGCACAGTCATTAAGAAATAAAACAGTCAAAGAATCAATATAAAAAAAATAGATGTATTGATGAAAATCGAGTATAAAAATTAACCAGAGAGATATTGAAGATCTCCCCAGTATGGTCACCAAATAAATGTTGAGGAAAAGATATGAAATGATCTTACTCAAGCATTTTCAGATTCTTCTTGGATAAACAAAAATACATGGGAATATAACCCTATGTTTATAGCCATCAAAAATAAAATCCTAACTCACAAGTATTGATTACGAGTGCTTAGGCTAGTCTTTTTCACAATTAAAAGCTTGCTGGAAAATTCATTTTAATATGATTTTCTTAATATAACAGTTTATGAAATAAACATATAGACAGAATTAAAGACACCAAGATGATAATCAAGACAGATGAGACATAAACCAATCCTTTATTTCATTCCAATTCACCAAAGAGTTATTCTTTTTACAAAATTTCACGCAGAAATTTCGGACCAAAGTCAAACTTAGACATCCTCGATGGAACATACAAAAGGACATCTGACAAAAAATAAAAAAATGAACTCTAAAAGCTGGATCAGCTTGCCACAGATTGCTACCCACTCGACTATGCACAATAGCCTTTGTCAGTCATGAAAATTAATTCACAAACAGACAAGTCTACACAGACTATCAAATATAGATCAACGCCTTTGAAAAACAAGTGTCTGAATGATGTAATTCAACCCTGAATCTTGTTGTCTACAATAAGACCCTTCTATCATAAAAAAGAATTAGGCTTGTGATAAATTAAGGAAGGAATGAAAATTGAACTATCTCAACATAAACTCAAAGAGCAAACCTTAGTAAGCTTCTCCTTCTATCCTCCTCTTGTTCCTCCCTTTCCTTTTTCCTTTAGGCAAATTAGAATTGGTTGAAGTAGTTGAACTACCTCATTAGTTAAGTTAACTAAAGACTCAACCAACATTTTAGTTAGGGAGAAAAGTAATAATCATAATAAGGGTTATAAATAAATAATAGCTAGTCGGTGGGACCGTTGTGACTCCCTTTAGCTCTTAACAATCATAACATAAATATTTAATTAAGCAAACCACCCCTCCTTGTGACTCCCATCATCACATTAACATTTGACAATTTAGCTCATTGATATTTGAAATTATTTTCAAAATATATATTACTTATATATCCAAGGAAAACATGTCAAAAACTTCCGAAGTCAACTGTCATCAACAATAAATAACATAAAAACTCAAAAACCATATTTTCCACTCTGAGATGCAATCTTTCCTTGATTGCTGCTGTCACCCTTCGATTTTTCTGAATTTTCCTTTGGCTGTGCTGAGCCTTTAGGCCTAATCTCATCGATGACGTGAGAACAATCATCCCTCAAATGCATCTGGGAAGACACAAATTTATTAGAGCCATTGGAGGGTGAGGAAGGGGCAGCATTGGCTTTTCCTTTGTCAAGGGCATGGTGGGCCTCGATTTTCAACCTTTTTCTAGCATGAGAGGACTGAACTGGTGAGTGGACATGTGCAACTTGGGAAATCCGGTTAACAGGTAGGGGAGTAGGTAAGGACAAATTGGTCCAGCCACGATGTTGGGAGACTGCCGGGTGGACAATCTCTTGCCATCCATTGTTTTCAGGAACCTCAAGTTGAAATGAGACATGAGGGGGCACGAGAATACTAGGGGCTTGTGGAGCTTGGAAAGGAGGCCTTTCAAGCCTAGGTTGGATCACTCCTTGCCCAATCCAATTGAAAAATCCATCCTGAAACAACTGGCCTAACTCTTGTGAGTTAGCGTCAAAGTGTATGGAAAATCTTGGCCTTCTTGGGCCTCTATTCCAATTACCTCTCCCTTGATTGCCTCTGCCATGGCTACCTCGGCTGAAAATCTCATTCCTGCATGCATGATTGATTAGCAAATAGTCCTTTTAACAACCATACATGACAAATCTTTAAAAATATGAAATAGAATATGGCTCAACAACATATCAAATTCATGCAATCCAATCCATACAAATTGTTTAACCATTTTCAATGAGCAGGGGGTGAACAAAAGGTTATGGGATATACGAGGGGCTTGTATTGAGAGAAAAATGATAAAATGAGGGGGAAAAGAAACATGGTTATTGCTCAAAGACAACAACAATCAACTGTAATGCAAACCAAAGAACATATCATTGTGATCCAACTGAGAAAATTCGACTTTAAACTACTTCAATACAAAATTCTTCTTGACTATAATTAAATTTTAGAACATGTAGTGAAAAATGAATGTGGGAAGGCAATGCAGTTATAATTAGTGAAAAGAGAAATAATGATAGGGAAAGAGAGGGGATAATGTTCATAAAATTAATTAAGTAATCCATTAAACCATTATGTAAAAGGAAATAACACCAACCAAATGACCACTGTGACCCAAAAAACAATTACTGTGTACAGTTCAAAGAATTATGTGCATTAACTTGCTTACTGTTCAGAATCAAATATTTAACACATTGTGACCAACAAAAAAGACAGTATGCATTCCACCAAAACCTGTAGGGGAGCTTTGTTTCATCTCACTTATCCATTTAATATTTTAACACAATTCCCAAATGAATACACAGTGAATTATTTCCACTATGTTCGACGCCAACTTATCAACCACTGCCCACGAATTATATCAATCATCAAATACAGACACAAAAATTGTGCTCGGTCGCGTCCTCCAATTCATTTAATAATTGAATTGTAATGATATTATACTGTCATAGATCATGTCCCTATCTCTGCTATGAAACATGATATTCATCAATACACATAATAAATAGCCAAATACAACCATCAATATTTTAAAAGAAAGATATTGACTTTCCATTTAAACTCACAGACAACCATCACCATTCAACACATACTATGTTGCGGAATACATAGACATCTGACAAAACACAAAAGTAATTCTGTGACTGTACAGGTTCAATCATTCTGAATCTAAACATCCACATTGTTGGGCTATCAATCCAATACAACGAGGCAACAACGACATGCCCGATCTCATAACATATACAATGGATGGCCATGCCATTATTACCATGATTGTAACACTCCATTTGGAAATTAAAACACATAGTCACAACAATCATTAAATCATCTTAACATGCTGTAGGAACGCCACACACATACCCACGAATCATGCATGAAGAATCATTGTGCATTAATCAATTGTAAACTAATGCTGGGTTAGAAATTCAACAATTTTAATGTAAGAGACATCGACTATGCATTCAGACCAATTTTCCAATCAACCAATTACCATGCTGAGTTTGTCAATTTGATTGTCAAAATAACCAATGCAATGACTAAATACCAAAACCAACACCACTGTCAACATAATCAATAGAGACGAGCCAGAAATTGAACACTGTCGATAATACACCAACAACTCATAACAACCAACAATGTACCTGATGACCATAATAGTTTCCTCTACCAAAACCCGGGCTTGAGAAATCGAGGGTTTTCCCTGTGGACTAACACAGGGAGACATGGAGTCGATTTCCAACATCAGGTGAAAACCTCTGAGACCAATGGTTCACACATAGGGTATACCACAATTAACTTCACAAAAAGGGTGACAATTCCCGTGATAGGAGAGACTATGAACAGAGGAGCAAGGCTTCATTCTGGTTCTGTAACAACACTTAGAACACACAAGGTATAACCCTCATGGTTTTCCCAATCAACCCGAGAATGCTGAGATAGGACAGGGTTGAGGAATAATAGTGACCTTAAGCAAGCCCTTTGACAAAACAACCATCACAACCCACTTTGCAACATTAGTAACATGAACGAATGCATCCCCAAGTGAAGAAAGGCACAATGACACAAGGCATTTCAAACTCAGTAAACCCCATAACAACAATGACTGGGTAAGGTGATAAGAAAGCGTGGAGATGGCTAGCCAATCTGGAATGAATTAAAAAACCTTTAACCAAGACCAACAAGGATGAGATAGGGCCTTCATGGTTTCTAACACCCAGAATGATCAATAAAAATTGACTCCAACATTAATGTAATGAAACCCACACCAACCATCCATTCCAAAAAAATATCACCAATTTACACAATTGCCAAAATTAAGGAAAGCACAAACCATACATACCAAGCCACTATTTATTTCATAACCAGAGAAAATTCATGGATGGAAAAAAGACATACTTGTAACCAAGAGCACCTTAAAAATGAGAGTTGGCCGAGCGGTTCTTCCTCTGCTTGAAAGTCAGAGCCTAACCACAACGAATACAATTGAACAATATCCCGACTAGGGTGGTGGTCAATGGAAAGAGTAAGGCCGACGTGCAGTAAATGCACATCGTCTCCACCCCCAGTCAATTAATTCCTTAGTACACGCCAGCCATCTTCCCATTAACTCATTCAATTAAACCATGTATCAAAACCATCACCCACTAATTGCCAATAGCATGACCCATATCACATTTATCCATTTCCAATTTATGCCATAACATAAATCAACCATTTTTCATATAACTGAATCAAATTGTATAGATATTAACTTGTCAACTAGAATTAACTATGATCATTTCAATTTCAATGCATGTAGAGTAGTATATTAGCATAGTTTAATTCCTTCCTTTTTCATTTTGTTACATTGCTTTTATTTCTTTTCCACTGCTCTTATATATTATTACTAACATGTCTCTTATGCAGGTGTCACAGTAATGGATCCAAGAATAGATAGCAATGATAACAATGGATAACATAGGCCGTTGTAACATAAAATTTGAGCCTAGAGTGACAAAAAATACACATAACACGCCTTATCCATCATCCAATTGTTGCAATTAAAACCAACACATAATAAGCCCTATCCATATCCAATAAAAAAAAATCTCTGATCAACCATGTAGGCAGTGTCGAACAGTGGCACAAACATAAAATAAGAACCGAATATTATCTCCCAATCTACAAGGGGGTCCCACCTACTAGTATTATTTATATTGCTAGCTTATAATAATAGGCTTTAGAAATACTTTGCGGGCAAAAACCTCGTTGCGATTTTAATTGTCAACAAACTGGTGACTCCACAGGAAAATTTGTTTTCAACAGATTTAGAACTCATAACTCATTGTTTCGCAGACCAAGAACAACAGGTCAAGAAGATATAGCTAGGAAGATTATGCAACAGGGGGAAGTGAGCGGATTTAATGGAAAAATGACCAGGAATTTGGGAATAACTCATGAAAAGTTGTAAGTATGAGGGGATTTATCCCTGTATGCATAATCATTCAACCAAAATCTGCTCTTTACTTCAAGGAGAAAATTTACAGATTTTCTCTTTAAAATCTCAATGAATGAAGAAATGGAAAGAAGAAGCGGGAGATAACCAATTCTTTATAAGACAATAGTGGAAATAGATAAAAAATTAAAGTGTGCCTTCAGGGGAAACATTGTAACATATTTGTAAGCTGGATTTTTATTGACTAACAATGCTTTGCATGAGTGTCACTATGGAAGAACTGATCCAACATCTTATTTTTGACCAAATCGACTAAAAGAAGGTAAGCAACAAAATCATGACAAATAAAATTGCAAAAATCAAAACCACAACAATAAATGACAGAAACGTAAAAGTAGTAGGAAAAAATTAAAATTGATAGTAGAAGTCAAACTACTGTAAGGCAAAAAATAAAAAGCACAAAAATGAAAGCAGAGCTATGTTACTAGTATATATAAAATCCAAACAACATTAGAACTTTTCACGTTGGTCCCTCACAATGTTTCAAGCGAGAACCGTTAGTGTTGTAGGAAAACAATTGCTCCTGTAAAACCTTTAGAATGTAAGAGTTAGTATCTAGGACAAAGTAAATTTTGAAGGGAGCCAAAAATAAAACTTAGAACTCTAAGGTAATTATCAGTCCTTTAATGTACACAATTAGATCATCAAGATATCTATGGATACTGCCCAATTCATCAAGAGTTGTGTATGTAGGTCTTTTAAAAGTGGTACTTGCATCAGGTAAGCCAGAAGGTAGGCATATATAATTCATGGTACCCCAATTAGTGATAACAGTGATTTTGTGAGCATATGCCCCTTTTCCCTTTATTTTATTGTAGCCCCCCCCAAAAACAAGTAAGGGCCCCATCTGTGACCTTACAACCTACTGCAGAATCATTCCCATACCGAGAAGAGGAAAAGGATTTCTCATAATAACCCGAATGAAAGTGAGAAAATTAATGTAGGTTCTAATATGATCAGTGGTCTTCAAAATAGGTACCCAATTCGAAACCCATTTAGGGTAGTTTGGAAAAATAATCTCAGCCCTTAAGAAATTTTCCAACTCCCTTTGAAAGGTTGCTTTAAATGCAGAGTTAATAGGTCTTTGTTTTTGTCTAACTGGTTTCATGCTTTCCTTGATAAGGATAGTTTGCTATGTAAGACCAAGAACAAAACCACGAAGATACTCATAAGACCAAGAAAGAACATCATGAAGTCCACCAAGTAGTTTGGCAAACCTCATTTATTCTTTATCAGGACATTGGGAATTCATTTTGACATTCTTCAAAGATTTGGATGTCCCAATGTTCAAGGAGATGGTTTCACCCACCTTCTTTCTTAACTCCTCTGTTTTTCTTTATTGCCTACATCACTCGATAAAAATGAAACCACAAGAGGGGTCAAGCCCTTAGGAATCTTGTTTTCTTCTATGGATATAATTTCCTTGGGCTTAAGAGGTTCGTTTTGAATGAGAGCACAAACACTCTCATTGTTTGGGAGGGCCTACCAAGATTCTACATTGTCATGGATATGTGGACGATATAGAGATTGAAAAGAACAATCAGGCCTATGAGGCAAAGGTTGCTTTTTAGGAGAAGCTGCAAAGACAACTAACCGATCAACCATTGAATTCAACTCCCTCTTAACATGAGTTATGTTGAAAGATAATAAGTTCAAGATAAGTGCCCAAATAGTTTGGGTATATCGTTCCATCAACTTGTTGCTAGGAGAGTATATTTTATGTACCAGGATCACAACAAGTTCAAAATCTCCAAAAACTGAAAGGTGACCACAACTAATATTATAGGCATTTTCAACGCCTATTAACAAAGCTTCGAATTTAGTGACATTGTTCGTACAAGCAAACTCCAACCTATAAGACAAATTATGAATTTTCCCTGTAGGGGAAACCAAGATAATACCAACCCCATTTCCTTCAGTTGAGTGTGATCCATCAAATTGCATGTGCCACATCTCATCATCTAAATCGATTTGTCCCAAAGGAATATTATCCTCCTCAACAAAGATGGAATACACTCCTAGGTCCTCTTCGATATAGTTTACATTAGGTTGTGGAACGCTCTCTATGTAGGGTGAAATTATTCCCTCTCTAAGGACTATAATGTTCTTACCATTCTGAGTAACGGATAAATGTGTTCGGTCGAGTGAGAGATATCCACCTGTTAAGGATTTCCAATCTCTTCCCAAGATAATTGAGTAATTTCTTATCGACATATCGATTACCTGAATACTAAGGGTTGTCCTTATTTCAGGGTGTGCACATAAAACTAAGGTTACATCTTTAATCTCACCTATGATCGTTTGTTGGAGGCTATTATAGGAGATCATGCTTCTGGCATTTTCATTTGTACAAGACAAGCCTATCTCTTCCATAATAATCTTCAACATCACACTTGGACCTGAACAACCATCAATGAGGCAAAAATGGGCAATCTTATCCATAATCTTTACAAAAATATAAAAAGGGGGATTTTTTACAGGGTATCTAAAGTTATGTACACCTACTTTATTTATAGATGAATTCTCTTTGTTTACCTCTTAAGAGAGATTGGATACAATGGAATCTCTCCCTTCCATGAATTGTTTAAGGTGCATCTGTTGTTCAGGGATGACAACCATGTCCAAAAGGGTTGCATCTGCTTTGATGTTGGCCAACTGGTTCAAGATATTGTACTTGGAAGAGGGGGGAGGGGAAGTTGTTCTTTGACTGTCAGGAACCTTAGGAACCTGAATAGTAGCAATGGGTAAAGATGAGCTTGTGCTAGAAGAATTGCGGGGAGGATCAAATTTTCCCTTGGGAGCATAGTCTTTGTTCCTAGTATTGATGATCATGACATCTTATGGCTCTGCGAAATATAGGACAATGATAGTAGTTTATGGTATTTTACCAAAGATCTTATCTCTGACACTCTTACTTACCTCACATGTGGCTTCCTTGTGGTGGTCCTAGCAGAAGTTACACCAACTTCGAGGCAAGATAGCTTTAGGCTAAAAATTATTTTCAATTGGGTTTCTAAAGGTGGGTGCAGAAGAGGATGATGCTTCAGGTGTGAGAGGTCAGACAATCCCCTTTTTCTTGAAAGATATCATATGATTTTTCATGTCTTGTACTAGATGTAAAAGGGTGGGCATGTATGTCTGTCTAACTGATTCTCCCTGGGGAAGACCTATTCTTACAAGATGTTCTTCATACTCTGAACAAGTATGTAGAGCGGAACCGAGATTATCAATGGATTTTTCTTCAAGACTATGACGGTAGGGTGAAGGTAATGTATTGTAGTAATGCATGCAAGCGGCTTGGTTCTGAGTTGGAATGAGTTCAGGAATCTGATTGTATATTTTAGTGAAACGCAAGTTGAAGGACTTGATGGTCTCACCATCCTTATAGGTGTTTTTATTGTATTCCCGTAACTTCTCGCCTGGGATTTTAGATTTCCCATAAGTGGATCTGAACCAATAGATTAATTCCTCCCAAGTAGACAAAATCTTAGGAGGAAGGTCAAAGAAACCGGCTACAGCCTTTCCTTCCAAGGAATTGACGAATAAGCGCATGAAAGTATCAATGTCATTGGCTCCTATGTTATGACAAGCATTAGAAAATGCCACCAACTATTCATTTGTAGTGAAAGTGTTATTTCCTGAGAACTTAGGAAGATGCTCCTTGAACTTAGGAAGTGGACGAGTAGCAGGTGATAAGTTAAGAGGAGAGGACACATGCGTGCACTGTGTGGTTGTGGCATCTTCTTCAAACTGAAAAACCCATATTTTTTAATAACTTTGGTGGGGTTCATGGTAGATTGGACAGGGATATGGTGGCTATACAAGCTACCAATCACTGATAAAGATGAATACTGAGAAGAGGAAGCACTTCCAGTGCCACCAGAGCCACCACTATATGCCATCTTGTGGATGATAGATAGGGAAAACAAAGACGAACTGGATGAATCAAACAAAGTTCTCCTTGTAGCACTTTGTTTGGAGGATAACACAATGTTCCTTCTTCCTATTTCAGAAATAGGATTAATTTCAGGTGACAAGCCTCCTCTTCTTCTAGAAGCATGAGACTCTAAGGACATGAAAGAAAGGACAAAAAAGAAGAGACAAGAAGGTTACTGTTGATTTCTAGGTTGCCTACGTCTAGCTTCCAATATTTCTTGAGTGCTAATATCTCGTTCAATTGCTGGCCATGAATGGTTAAGCTCAACATGAGTATTGGCAGTGTCTAAAATGGTATTAAACAGGTTCAAAGCAATGTTGGTCTGATCTTGAATACCGGGCTCAATATTGGGCTGCCTTGCAATAGGCACAGTCATTAAGAAATAAAACAGTCAAAGAATCAATATCAGAAAAATAGATGTATCGATGAAAATTGAGTATAAAAATTAACCAGAGAGATATTGAAGATCTCCCCAGTATGGTCGCCAAATAAATGTTGAGGAAAATATACGAAATGATCTTACTCAAGCATTTTCAGATTCTGCTCGGCTAAAGAAAAATAGATGGGAATATCACCCTATGTTTATAGCCATCAAAAATAAAATCCTAATTCACAAGTATTGATTATGAGTGCTTAGGCTAGTCTTTTTCACAATTAAAAGCTTGCTGGAAAATTCATTTTAATATGATTTTATAAATATAATAGTTGATTTTATAAATATAGAGATAGAAGTAAAAACACCAAGATGATAATCAAGACATATGAGACATAAAGCAATCCTTTATTTCATTCAAATTCACCAAAGAGTCATTCTTTTTACAAAATTTCATGCAGAAATTTCGGACTAAAGTCAAACTTAGACATCCCCGATGGAACATACAAAAGGACCTCTGACAGAAAATAAAAAACCGAACTCTAAAAGCTGGATCAACTTGCCACATATTGCTTCCCACTCGACTCTGCACAATAGCCTTTGTCAGTCAGGACAACTAATTCACAAACATACAAGTCTACACAGACTATCAAAGATAGATCAACACCTCTGAAAAACAAGTGCTTGAATGATGTAATTCAACCCTGAATCTTGTTGTCTACAATAAGACCTTGCTATCATAAAAAAGAATTAGAATTGTGATAAATTAAGGAATGATTGAAAACTGAACTATCTCAGCATAAACTCAAAGAGAAAACCTTAGTATGCTTCTCCTTCTATCCTCCTATTGTTCCTCCCTTTCCTTTTGCCTTTAAGAAAATTAGAATTGGTTGAAGTAGTTGAACTACCTCATTAGTTAAGTTAACTAAAGACTTAACCAACTTTTTAGTTAGGGGGAAAAGTAATAATCATAATAAGGGTTATAAATAAATAATAACTAGTCGATGGGACACCTTGTGACTCCCTTTAGCTCTTAAAAATCATAACATAACTATTTAATTAAGCAAAACACCCCTCCTTGTGACTCCCATCATCACATTAACATTTGACAATTTATCTCATTGATATTTGAAATTATTTTCAAAAATTATATTACTCATATATCCAAAGAAAACATGTTGTCCAAAACTTATGAAGTCAACTGTCATCAACAATAAATAACATAAAATATCAAAAACCATATTTTCCACTCTGAGATGCAATATTTCCTTGATTGCTGCTGTCACCCTTCAATTTTTCTGAATTTGCCTTTGGATGCGCTGAGCCTTTAGGCCCAATCTTTCTGATCACGTGAGAACAATCATCCCTCAAATGCATTTGGGAAGACATGGATTTATCAGAGCCATTGGAGGGTGAGGAAGGGGCAACAATGGCTTTTCCTTTGTCAAGGTCATGGTGGGCCTTGATTTTCAACCTTTTGCTAGCATGAGAGGACTGAACTGGTAAGGGTATAGGTGCATCTTGGGCAATATGGTTAACAGGCAGGGGAGCAGGTAAGGACAAATTGGGCCAGCCACGATGTTGGGAGACTTTCGGGTGGACAATCTCTTGCCATCCGTCCTTTTTGGGAAGCTCGGGTTGCAATGAGACATGAGGGGGCACATTAATACCAGGGGCTTGTGGAGCTTGGAAAGGAGACCTTTTAGGCCTAGGTTGGACCACTCCTTGCCCAATCCAATTGAAAAATCCGACCTGAAAGAACTGGCCTAACTCTTGTGAGTCAACGTCAAATTTTATGGAGAATATTGGCCTTCTTGTGCCTCTGTTCCAATTACCTCTGCCTCGGTTGCCTCTGCCATGGCTACCTTGGCTGAAAAAAATCAATCCTTCATGCATGATTTATTATCAAATAGTCCTTTTAACAACCATACAGGACAACTCTTTAAAAATATGAAATATATTTTGGCTCAACAACATATCAGACTCATGCAATCCAATCCATACAAATTGTTTAACTGTTGACAATGAGCAGGGGGTGAACAAAAGGTTATGGGATACATGAGGGGATTGTATTGAGCGAAAAATGATAAAATGAGGGGGAAAAGAAACAAGGTTACTTCTCAAAGAGAACAACAATCAACTGTAATTCAAACCAAATAAAATATCACTATGATCCAACCGAGAAAATGCAACTTCAAACTTCTTCAATACAAAATTCTTCTTGACAGTAATTAAATTTTAGAACAGGGAGTGAAAAATGAATGTGGGAAGGCTATGGAGTTGTAATTAGTGAAAAGTGAAATAATGATAGGGAAAGAGAGTGGATATTGTTCATAAAATTAATTAAGTAATCCATAAAACCATTCTGTAAAAGGAAATAACACCAACCAAATGACCACTATGACCCAAACAAAAATTACTGTGTACAGTTCAAACAATTATGTGCATTAACTTGCTCACTGTTCAGAATCAAATATTTAACACAGTGTCAACAAACAAGACAATGTGCATTCCACCACAACCTGTAGGGGAGCTCTGTTTCAACTCACTTATCCGTTTAATATTTTAACACAATTCCCAAATGAACACACAGTCAATTATTTCCACTCTGTTCAGCGCCAACTTATCAACCACTGCCCATGATTTATTTCAATCATCAAATATAGACACAAAAATCATTCCTGATATCATCCTCTAATTCATTTAATAATTGAATTGTAATGAGATTATACTGTCACAGATCTTGTCCCTATCTCTGCTATGAAACATGATATTCATCAATACACATAACGGACAACAAAATAAAACCATAAATATTTTAAAAGAAAAGATCTTGACTTTCCATTTAAACTCACAGACAACCATCATGTTGGATGATGCAGGAGCATCGCCAACATCAAGCGAGCGTGGGACAAAGAGCCAACGCATTTTGGCACATGATGAATTGTTTGAAATGTTTTGAAGTTTAATACACCAAAAATAAATGAAACAATTAAGATAAGGGCATACTTGTAGATTGTAATCAGACCTTGACCGTCCTGCTCTCGTCTGAAGGACTAAGAGGCATTTATGCTAGTAAATGTAAGTAGGTATCTTTGAATTCTTAGATTAGACAGTTTTAGGAGCCAGAGGGAAAAATGGATATAGACACCCTCACTTGTATCATTGTAACATTAGCAACATAATCAATCAAGAGAGAATAGAGAAGAAGAAGCATAAAACTGTGTAGAAGAACCCATGTACAAAAGTTTTGAGATTAATATATGAAGCTTGATTCAGAATCATGGTGTTCAAATACTTTTTGTGTATGCATGATTGAATGTTATGATCATGATTGTTTTACTCTTTCTGTTATACATTTGCTATGATGTGTGAATGTATGACTTTAGGTTGAATGTCTGAAATCTGAAGAGTGGGAGAGTAAAGAATGAGTTTCAATTGTTTCTCTGTCTGAGCAAGAGTTTTCCTGCAAGGAGTGCAGTGAAATTGTCCACAAGGTGTGCGTTGACAGAAGTCAGAGTTCATCTCTGCAAGCTCAGGAGGGATAACATTGTTCTCATTCTCGCAGATGTGCAAGTTAAGCACAAGAGCTGTGCAAGGTGTGCATAGGCCAAGCGATGTCTCAGAGTTTGCAGCTTGAGGAAACTGTTGAAAGACTGATGTCACAGGGAGTGCGCAGAGTCGAAGAGGTTCAAATACTCAGAAGTATTTGAAGAATTTTCTGCAAGGAGTGCATGCAGGAGTCATCTTGAAGACTCGAGTTGTGGAGAAATCTCATAAGGGATAGAGTCTTCGAAGTTGTCGAAGAGAAGCTCAAGAGGGCTAGTGCCTTGAAGTGTTGTAGGAAGGCACAACGACGTTGTTTTGCACGTGGATAAGTTTCATGAAAGAAGACTTTATTCATTTCGAAGGAATCGTCAAGGAGGGATTTGATGGTTGGAATTCTCTGTGGAGAATTCGCGAAGTTCTGAGATCCATCATATCTTGTAGAGGAGCAGGGGAGTTAGGGTTTAAAACCTTTACATCAAGATTTGTGAGGTTGCGAAAGGCGAAGTCGTGAAACCGTGAAAGAATCTGAGCCGTCTGTTAGAAGGAGGACACGTGTCACGAGATCCTCTCTATCGGGGATTCAGACATCGGAGGTCAGAGAGGGAAGTCCTTTGAATTTGTGAGTGGTGAATTCGCGAGAAGATCAGAACCGTCCATTCAAAGAGAACAGGTGGCAGAGATCTAGGGATCTCGCAAACTTGGAAGTTCGCAGAGTGAGAGCCCAAGAGTTGGATGCTCCAAGGCGCGAAGTTGCAAAATTGAAAGGAGCGAGGATATTCGTTAGATCCAGGTCATAGGAGGACCATTGGATCAGGAACCCCATCACCTATTGCACGTTCGGGGGTTCAGAGGTTGAAAGGAGTCATTTTCGACTTCACGAGTAGCGAAGTGCCAAGAGCTGGGCACGAGAGAACACGTAACAGAACCACAAGGTGGGGCCTGCGCGGTTGACAGGTGAATACACGTCACCAGGAGGAAAGGAGTCAACACTCCATTGACTTCTCGCGTCTCGGGTATTCGCGAGATAAGAGAACGAGAGCTTGACGCTACAACTCGCGAAGTGGCGAGTTGCGAGAAGTGAGAAAGGAAGGTCAAATCTTGCTGAATTTCAAGTCTCGAAGGATCGCATAAGGAAGGAACGAGAGTTCAACCTTTGAACTCACAAAGGTGCGAGAGGCAAGAGGTGCTAGCGCTTAGCCTAGCTGGCGGTCGCACAAGGAAGGCGATGACAGAGGAAGAGCCATACCCGTATCGACATTTTGGGTATTGCGAGATTGGAAAGAAAGGGTCGGGAGCCTCGACTCATGAACTCGTGAATTGCGAGTTGCAACAAGCGCCTTTGGAATTGGGCCTTGGTCATAGCGCTATGGTCGCACGAGAAGGCAGAGCTCGCACCTAGTGCTATTTTCACAGGGGAGCTTCCAAAAGGACCCGTGGATCGATTAAATTGAGATTCCACCAAGGAATCGAAAGAGCCGATTCGGCTCAAAGGAGGTAAAGAACGATCCTGTGAGAAGATCTCAGCCCGAGGGATGATAGGTCTGCGTCAATGTGGTATCAGAGCTTGACTCTGTTTGTATACTTTAGACAGGGAAAGTGGGAAAGAAATCTTAGCCATGCTGTCGAGAAGAAGAGATAGACAAACACCTGATCCACCAGAGGATAGGGAGATGTCAGGAAAAAGGGGTAGGCAGGTGCCAAATCTAGCCATGGAAAGAGATATACATGACCTACACGCCAGAGTCGTGGACATGGAAATAAAATAGAGGCGCACAACTAGTGTTGGAGATGTCAGTGATTCCGAAAGTGAAAATGATGCTGGACATGAAGGACAAGAAGTCACAGCAGAAGATGCAACAAATGAACACTTGATTAGGGCTGTTGCAAGAATGGGTGCTAGGGAAAAAATGGATATTCCAGTATATGAAGGAAACCTGAATGATGAAGAGCTTCTAGATTGGATTAGAGCTCTGGACACATATTTTGACTATGAATATGTTGAGGAAGACAAAAAGGTCAAACATGATGTCACAAGATTGAAAGGACATGCAACATTGTGGTGGGATGAGCTACAAGCTGACAGGTGATGCAAAGACAAGTAGAAAATCAAGAGTTGGGATAGGATGATCGCGAAGATGAAGGTGAAATTCATTCCCAGGGACTACCAAATTACTCTATTTTGAAGAATGCAAAATTTGAGACAGAAGTTGATGTCAGTGAAGGAGTACACTGAAGAATTCTACAGGCTGAACATCAGGGCAGGTCATCGTGAAAGTGATGATGAAAAAGTTGCTAGGTACATGAATGGTCTGAGATATGACATTCAAGATGAGATGATCATGATGACCATCCGAATAGTTGAAGATGCTTATCGGATGGCTCTAAAAGATGAAGAGAAGCTGAGCCAAAAACAAGGTCAAAGAGGCTGAGGCAAAAGTCAAGCTAGAGGCAAAGCAATTGCCCAGGATAGAAATCAGAAACCCAAGGAAGAGTGGAAGAAACCTCAGACTCAAACTGAGAGAGATGGAAGCTCACAGAGAGGGAAACATACCGAACAAAGAGGTTAGTATGCTGATGGAAACATTTTTCCTCGTACCAGAGGTAGAGGAAGAGGAAGAGGTGGAGTGGTGAAATGCTTCACATGCGGAAAGGTCGGACATAAATCTTATGAATGTCCAGATAAGAAGAAAGAAGGTGGTGAGACTCACATTGCAGGAGCATCGCCAACATCAAGCGAGCGTGGGACAAAGCGCCAACGCATTTTGGCACATGATGAATTGTTTGAAATGTTTTGAAGTTTAATACGCCAAACATAAATGAAACAATTAAGATAAGGGTGTACTTGTAGATTGTAATCAGACCTTGAGTGTCCTGCTCTCATCTAAAGGACTAAGATGCATTTATGCTAGTAAATGTAAGTAGGTAGCTTTGAATTCTTAGATTAGACAATTTTAGGAGCCAGAGGGAAAATGGATATAGACACCCTCACTTGTATCATTGTAACATTAGAAACATAATCAATCAAGAGAGCATAGAGAAGAAGAAGCAGAAAACTGTGTAGAAGAACCCATGTACAGAAGTTCTGAGATTAATATATGAAGCTTGATTCAGAATCATGGTGTTCAAATACTTTCTGTGTATGCATGATTGAATGTTATGCTCATGATTGTCTTACTCTTTCTGTTATACATTTTCTTTGATGTGTGAATGTATGATTTCATGTTGAATGTCTGAAATCTGAAGAGAGGGAGAGTAAAGAATGAGTTTCGATTGTTTATCTGTCTGAGCAAGAGTTTTCCTACAAGGAGTGTAGTGAAATTGTCCGCAAGGTGTGCGTTGATAGAAGTCAGAGTTCATCTCTGCAAGCTCAAGAGGGATAACATTGTTCTCATTCTCGCAGAAGTGCAAGTTAAGCACAAGAGCCATGCAAGGTGTGCACAGGCCGAGCGAAGTCTCAGAGTTTGCAGTTTGAGGAAACTGTTGTCGCAGGGAGTGTGCAGAGTCGAAGAGGTTCAAATACTCAGAAGTATTTGAATAATTTTCCATAAGGAGTGCGTGCAGGAGTATTGTTGAAGACTTGAGTTGTGGAGAAAGCTCAGGAGGGATAGAGTCTTCGAAGTTGTCGAAGAGAAGCTCAAGAGGGCTAGTCCCTTGAAGTGTTGTAAGAAGGTGCAGCGACGTTGTTTTGCAGGTGGATAAGTTTGATGAAAGAACACTTTGTTCATTTCACAGGAATCGTCAAGGAGGAATTTGACGGTCGGAATTCTCTGTGGAGAATTCGCAAAGTTTTGAGAGCCGTTAGATCTTGTAGAGGAGCAGGGGAGTTGCGATTTAAAACCTTTACATCAAGATTCACGAGGTTGCGAAAGGCGAAGTCGCGAAACCGTGAAAAAATCTGAGCCGTCCGTTAGAAGGAGGACACGTGTCACGAGATCCTCTCTATCGGGGATTCAGACATAGGAGGTCAGAGAGGGAAGCCCTTCGACTTTGAGAGTGGTGAAGTCGGGAGAAGATCGGAACCGTCCATTCAAAGAGGATAGGTGGCAAAGATCTAGGGATATCATGAACTCGAAAGTTCGCAGGGTGAGAGCCCAAGAGTTGGGTGGTCCAAGGCGCAAAGTCGCGAAATCACGAGGAGCGAGGATATCCGTTGGATCAGGAACCCCATCACCTATCGCGCGTTCGGGGGTTCGGAGGTTGAAAGGAGTCATTTTCAACTTCACGAGTAGCGAAGTGCCAAGAGCCGGGCATGAGAGAACACATGGCAGAACCACAAGGCAAGGCCCACGTGGTTGACAGGTGAATACGTGTCACCAGGAGGAAAGGAGTCAACACTTTGTTGACTTCTCGCATCTCGGGTATTCACGAGATAAGAGCATGAGAGCTCGATGCTACAACTCGCGAAGTGGCGAGTTGCAAGAAATGTGAAAGGAAGGTCAAATCTCGCTGACTTTCAAGTCTCGGAGGATCGCATAAGGAAGGAACGAGAGTTCAACCTTTGAACTCGCAAAGGTGCAAGAGGCGAGAGGTGCTAGCGCTTAGCCTAGCTGACTGTCACACAAGGAAGGTGCTGACAGAGGAAGAGCCATACCCATATCGATATTTCGGGTATCGTGAGATTGGAAAGGAAGGGTCGAGAGCCTCGACTCACGAACTCGCGAATTGTGAGTTGCAACAAGCGACTTTGGAATTGGGCCTTAGTCATAGCGCTGTGGTCGCACGAGAAGGCGAAGCTCATGCCTAGTGCTATTTGCACAGGGGAGCTTCCGAAAAGACATGTGGATTGATAAAATTGATATTCCAGCAAGGAATCGAAAGAGCCGATTCGGCTCAAAGGAGGTAAAGAACGATCCCGTGAGTGGATCTCGGCCCGAGGGCCGATAGGTCTGTGTCATTGGACCTTGACCAAGTCTTGGGATATCCTTAGTCAAGTTTGACCCATTTTGGGACTTCGAAAACCTTTCGAAGGAGGAGCGCAAGACGAAGCAGAGATCGCGAGATCTCGACCCCTTTTTGGGTCCTTTTTGGGATTTTGGATTATGTAATGGGTATGGGCATGTCGGCCCATGGGTTTACCCATGTTTAGGCCTATTTTTTAAAAGTATAAATAGATGTCTAGGTAATGTAAGAGAGGGAAGTTGCAAGTGTGCTAAGTGCTAAGTGCTTCACATGTGTTGCACTATTGTAGCGTTGAACCCTGGGTCTTCCCCTATTCCAACAAATGGTTTCATTGCTGGGACCTGAAACTATGATTGCTGGGAACTAAGAAAGATGAAGCTTTGTGCAAAGATATGAACTGAAACTGTGATTGCTGGGAACTGAGAAAGAAAAATCTTTGTGCAAAGATCTGACCTGAAATTGTGAAAGCTCTATGCGTAGATCTGTCACCCTAGTGCGCAGTACTCTACTGAGTTTGTGAAGCTTTGTGCTAAAGAAAAGAAGTCCGATCGGAAGAAAAGAGGGAAGATCTAAAAGATTTGTGCTCTGAGAAAGGTTAAAGTGAGAATTTTTTATTTACACAGGTAAGATTTGAAATCTTTGTGCTCTGATAAAGGTAAAAATAGTGAAAAGTTCTAGATCTGAAAGATTTGTGCTCTGTAGAAGTAAGATAAGTGGAAATTTTTGTTTCAACAATATGGATCTAGGTATGTTTGATAAGATTTTTCCTATCTTGAAAAATAGGGTACTAATAGATGAAAGAAGATTTGATATGAGTAGATCTGATAATAATAGTGAAAGATATGTTATACCTATGCATAGAAAGAATGTTTGGACTAACAAATGGATGCAGGATCCTAGAAATAATTGTTTGTAGGTTAGCTACCATGACCCTGGTGTGTAGTTCGAGAAAGGATGGGGATCATTTAAAAGAAAGAGAGGATTAACCCTCTGTTACAGTTGCAGAAAACTGAGACATCTTGCTAAGGAATGCCCTGGGAGAAGTCCTAGTTGTCTTTGTTGCAAAGCTATGGACCATGAAGTATTGGATTTCCCTAGAATGATTGCTAAGCTTGAAGGAATGAACATGAGACAAGAAAACCCTAAGGCAGATTCAGAAAATATGATTATGGAAGAACCCCAGAAAGAATCAGAGAAAGTATTGCTACAGATGAAAGAAACCCTGAATGACCATCGACATGTCATCTTATCAGAGATCTTTAAAGAAAAAAAATGGATAGAAGCAAGAATAGGAGACTTCGACATTGACTGTGTTCTAGATGAAGAAACACATGTGAATATCATGACAAAAAGAACTTGGGAAGCTATAGGAAGGCTTGCTATGATCCCTTCATTAGGAGGAATAGGACTATTCAAAGGAAAGATGATAAATCTATGTGGAAAGCTCACCCAGATTCCTATGAATGCCAATGGGACTTCGAAAGAGGAGAATTTTGAGATTGTTAAAGTTATTGAGAACAATGCCCCATTTACCATGTTACTAGGAAAACCTTGGATTGAAAAAGATCAAGCCAGAAGGAAGGAAGAAGAATAAGTTTTAGAGCAGAAGAAACAAGAGTTAAAATATTTCATGACTAGAAGGATCACACACTTGATTGAAGAACATAAGAACAGATCGGAGCTATTTAACACCAGAGACCCGGAGGTCGAAGTTGCAAGAACACTAGAAGACCCACAAAATATTGAAGTACCTATTCCAGATAAAGAAGAAGTATCACCCTCGAATCTTACAAAAGAATCTCAACAACGCAAAGTAACTATGCCAAACAGAGATAAGAATCAAAATGGAAAAAAGAATTCCGAGATGAAGCTCGCCAGAAAGAAGGCTAGAAAACTAAGTAAGAAGAGAGCTATGATTGAAAAGTTACCAAAGGCTCCAGAGGGAACTTCGCAGAGGGAAAATTTGCAAAATTGGAGCTTCGTTGAGATAACAGAACAACGTCACATGGCACTTCACCATGGTGAAGCAATATAGCCATTGGGAACAATATAATTGTTCGTCCGACCTTCTGAATGGGTAGAAAGACATTTATGGTTTTCCACAAGACCGTTGGACTGCGCCATAACAGACAAAACATAGTTAATGAAGGCTTCCCACCCATTGCGAGAGATCCATTGCTAAGTTATTTACTTATCCTGTCGCACCATGCACCGAGAACACTTTTTCTAATTGTGAATCTGAGCCCACAGACTTATTGATTTTACACAGTGATCATTGTGCTATTGTCCTGTATCTCATTGCATTGAGATATTACTCTTTGACCCTGAGATTTTCCAACCCTGAGCGTGTATGTCGGACGAGTTCAGCACTGCAGAGAAAATTGTTGAGGAATTTCTCATCGACCTCATGAACGAAAGAGCAATTTCGATGTCTGCATGTGTACAAGATTCATTGACGAGAACAGTGCAAGCCTCTCCATCGACTGCTCGCGAAGCCTTACCATCCCGACCATCAGTGGAAAAGAGAACCAAGCATAAAGATGACCTAGCAAATGCGAAGTTGATTCCAACCATATTGCCCGATTACATCCCACCTTTGGCTGGCGCGATGAATCATGATAGTGTGCCAAGAGATTTCAAGTACACCATGGCCACCGTGTACCTCCCGAAGTGGATATGCACAGTTCGAGAAGAGCAGGATAAGATCACAACATTGAATTTCAGCGACTTCAACCTCAGATATCGCAAGATCTATGGTATGCTCTCCCCGTACAAGTATCTAACCAGGATGAAGGGAAAGAACTCAAAGATAATCCCTCAGCAGTGGACTATGGACCTCGTGCAATCCACCCTCTTAAATGTAATGAATATACCGCACTTTGGAAGGCACCAGGAGGTTAACACGTGTGTTAAGCTCCTGCTGTCGTACTTCTATGGCGGCTACTTGTAGCTAGACTGCCATATTACAGTCGATACAACACTGATCCATAGGATCACAGGGTTGAGTATGCAAGGACCCGATCCGCAGGAGTTCTACCCAGGGAAGGCCAAAGATCGTGCACTAGCACAGAGGATTAAAGATACATATGGCGATGTTGAGAAGGGAATAAGAGGCTACAAGGTAGCTTCCATCCAGAGTGGCGCAGTGCACCTAGCAGGTCAACTGATAGATGGAAAGTTAGTAAGGAAGAACCGACCTATGCAAGTCACTGGATTTGTCGTTGACCTCGCAAGGAAGTGCACAGAAGGCTTACAGATGAATTGGGCGAAGTACCTAGTTAACAAGTTGGAACTAGAATTATGAGAAGCACAGGATCAGGGTTATGAATTTCATTTCA
This sequence comes from Picea engelmannii, assembly GCA_009831015.1. NCBI lineage: Eukaryota > Viridiplantae > Streptophyta > Pinopsida > Pinales > Pinaceae > Picea > Picea engelmannii. The sequence goes on along the minus strand of ML799883.1, from coordinate 111,633 downwards.
GCTGACTCTTGATCCTCATTGCATTTTTTTCCTGGGAGATGCTAGAAGGTGATACCTTCCCAGACATAGAGCCATTCGAACCACTTGCTGCGAAGTTTGCTACCCTTTGGTATTCAAGTGATATGAACAAATAATGGCAATCGAATGTTGTGTTTCATACATACCACCTTCGGCTGAAGAGAGCCATCAAAGCTGATCCTTGTATGAATCCGAACACCTTACAAAGGTTCCAACCCCTAATGAAGTTCAGCGTAGATCGACACTTCATCTACATTACATCACAAGTAGATGAATATAAAGAGAAGCTCCAATCATATTATAAACTTACAGAAGAAGACCTTGAAGAGATCACTAAGGAATGGTTCGCTGACCTCCTTATCCCTGCCAACCCTGCATATATATCTGATCTTGACATCCCAGAGGACACTCATAAAGAACAAAATACACTCAAGAAGACTGAGGAAGTCCAAAATTTAAGCAACACCTTAGGAAAGATTGCTTCAGTGTCACCTGACCGAGGGGGTGATGACGAAGTAGTAGCTGAAAAGAAGCCAGGCGAAGTAACACTGCCCAGAGACGAGGCTGACCCCTTGAAGAAGAGGAAGGTTTCCCCCCTGAAACCTTCACCTTGGAAGAAATCGAAAGCCACCATGACCAAGATGCATACTGTCCTCACCTCCGATGATTTTGATTTAATCATCGCAGCCTTGAACGACGCTTCACTGGAAATAACAGAGAAACAAGAAGCCAAGAAGGAATAAATGTATGAGAGAATTGAATTGGAACTCCGAGGGGTACACCAGGCCCTTCAGTCCAGCTGCGCAGTCTCCACTGCGCCCCTACCATCAGGAGAACAAGAGTTGGGAGATGAGCCATCCCAACTCCACTGACTAGTTGATACAGTCGAAGCTCACCTTCGACGAGCACACGAAGAAGTAGAAAAGGCCACCTAGGCCTTGAAGAAAGTGCAAGGTGTACTCGTAGAACAACGTAACGCTGCAGAATAGGAAAATATTTCTCTCCAAGTGAAGTTCGATGAAGAAAAAGAACAGATACAACAAGGAAAAGAACAGTTGCTCGTAGAGCAACTCGAAGTGAAAGAAGTGGTCAAAAGAGCACTTCGCTCTGTGATAGTCTTAGAAATAAAGGTAGAGGACCAAATCACACAAAAAGTATACCATCTCACGGAAGCCATCTAGCATCTACAACAGCGCATAGTAGACTTAGAGCTCCGCACAGTGCCTGAGACTCCACAGGATGTAAGGGATCAATGAGAAGAAACCTCCTAGAGCGCAGTTGAAAGGATAAAGGCCCTTGCCATGGAATGCAAGCAGCTGAGTAATCGCAGTGCTGAGATGTATGAGAAACTCACTGAGAACCTAGAATTGCAGGCACTGGAGTCACAACTCTAGGAAGAAAAACATCAAGCAGAGACAATATAGGTGCAGTTGAAGCCCCTGTCAGCTGTGGAATGAATGAAGTGATCCCAAGAGCAATGAACCACCCAACAACAGATCCACACTATCCAGAGAAGAGTTATGGAAGTAACTCAGAGGCTCTAACCTGTACAATATAAGGCTTACCAATTGTTCATAGAGGTAGAAGGTTGAGGAGAAGAACTTGAGTAGGTTGTCACTGCAGCTGAACAATGCCTGGAGGGACCTGTCAACGACATAGTCATCCAAGAGTTCGCTGAAAAGGAGGCCATGGAACACCAACAAGTCTAAGAAGAACTGCCCAGATTAGAGTGACTTGGGATGATTCATAGGTGAGTGTTGGGGGCCTGTTGGCCCTTGACCAAGTCTTGGGAGATCCTTGGTCAAGTTTGACCTATTTTGGGACTTCGATAGCCTATCGAAGGAAGAGCGCAAGACGACGCAAATATTGTGGGATATCGGCCCCTTTTTGGGTCCTTTTTGGGATTTGGGATTATGTAATGGGTATGGGGATGTCAGCCCATGGGTTTACCCATGTTTATCCCTATTTTTTAAAAGTATAAATAGATGTCTAGGCAATGTAAGAGAGGGCAGTTGCAAGTGTGCTAAGTGGTAAGGAAGAGATATATCTGTGTGATATTGGGCTAAGTGCTAGATCTATGTTATCGAAGGATTGTAAGTTCTCTATGCATACTATGTGAAACTTGCAGAACTGAGTGCAAGTGACTATAGAAGGCTTAGTGTTGTAACCTAGCTTGGGGAAGGAGGATTTGGCGAGGTGCGCACAGATCTCCTGTCCTATGTGGAGTAGGATTTTGATGCTATGTGCCTATAAGAAGCTCGACTGAAGATAATAAAGAGAAGATTTGTTGGACGTAGCCCCAGGGTGGTGGTTAACCACGTACATGATGTGTTGCTTTAATGTTTGCGATGTGTTGATGTGTTTATGTCTTTACTTGCTAAGTGCTTTGACATAGATAGATAGTTCTATTTATGCTTTATGCTAATGATGTATATGGATGATAGATCTGACCTATGTGAATGTTCTTAGTGCTTGAATCTGCTAGATCTAATCTACCTATCTATGATAAGTGCTTAGATATATCAGGTCTGAATGAATGATGAGATGCTTTGTTTTATCTACGAAGTAGATAATGATCAAATATTGATAAAATGTCGGTGCTAAGTGCTCTGTTAAGTATTACAATCACATATATGTGTCCTAGCTAAGGTTGTAGACACCTGAGTCCTGCAACCACCCCTGCCTTTACCTCGGGTGAGACTTCATACTCTTCACAGGTGTTGCCGAAAGGGCCGATAGTTAGGGTTTTGTTGGTGCATTGTTGTAGCGTTGAACCCTGGGTTTGACCCTGTGCCAACACATCACCATTCAACACACACTATGTTGTGGAATACACAAACATCTGACAAAAAATGCAAGAGTATTTTTGTGACTGTACAGGTTCAATAATTATGAATCTAAACATCCACAATGTTGGGATATCAATCCAATACAATGAGGCAACAACGACATGCCCGATATCATAACATATATAGTGGATGTCCATGCCATTATTACCACGATTATAAAACTCCATTTGGAAATTAAAACACATAGTCACAACAATCATTAACTCATCTTAACAAGCTGTAGGAATGCCACACACATACCCACGCATCACGCACGAAGCATCGATGTGCATTAATCAATAGTAAACTAATGTTGGGTTAACAATTCAACAATTGTAATGTAAGATACATCGACTGTGCATTCAAACCAATTCTCCAATCAACCAATTACCATGTTGATTTTGTCAATTTGATTCTCAAAATAACCAATGCAGTGACTAAATACCAAAACAAAAACCACTGTCAACATAATCAATAGAGACAAGCCATAAATTGAACACTGTTGATAATACACCAACAACTCATAACAACCAACAGTGTACCTGACGACCATAATGGTTTCATCTACCAAAACCCGGGCTTGATAAATAGAGGGTTTCCCCTTTGGACCAACACAGGGATACATGGAGTCGATTTCCATCATCAGGTGAAAACCTCTAAGACCAATGGTGCACACACAGGGTATACCACAATTAACTTCACAGACAAGGTGACAATTCCCATGATAGGCAAGATTATGAACAGAGGAGCAAGGCTTCAATATGGTTATGTAACAACACTTAGAACACGTAGGGTATGACCCTCATGGTTTTCCCAATCAACTCGAGAATGCTGATATAAGACAGGGCTGAGGAATAATAGTCACCTTAAGAAATCCCTTTGACAAAACAACCATCACAACCCACTGTGCGACATTTGTAACATGAATGGACTCATACCCAAATGAAGAAAGGCACAGTGACACAAGGCGTTTCAAACTCAGTAAACCCCATAACAACAATGACTGGGTAAGGTGATAAGCAAGGGTGGAGACGACCAACCAATCTGGACCGAATTAAAAAATCTTTAACCAAGACCAAAAAGGATGACAGAGGGCCTTCATGGTTTCTAACACTCAGAATGATCAATAAAACTGTGACTCCAACATTACTATAATGAAACCCACACCAACCATCCATTCCAAAAAAATATCACGAATTTACACAGTTTCCAGACTTAAGGAAAACACAACCCATACATACATAGCCACTTTCTATTTCATAACCAGAGCAAATTCTTGGATGTCAAAAAGACATACCTGTAACCAAGAGCACCTTAAAAACGTGAGTTGGCCGAGCAGTTCTTCCTCCGCTTGAAAGTCGGAGCCTAACCACAACAAACACAGTTGAACAATAGCCCGACTAGGGTGTCGGCTAGTGGAAAGAGTAAGGGTGACGTGCAGTAAATGCACGTCGCTTCCACCCTCAGTCAATTAATTCCTTAGTACACACCAACCATCTTCCCATTAACTCATTCAATTAAAACATGTATCAAAACCACCACCCACTAATTTCCAATAGCGTGACCCATATCACATTTATCCATTTCCAATTTATTCCATAACAGAAATCAACCATTTTTCATATAACTCAATCAAATCACATAGCTATTAACTTGTCATGTAGTATTAACTATGATCATTTCAATTTCAATGCATGTAGATTACTATATTAGCATAGTTTAATTCCTTCCTTTTGCATTTTGTTACATTGCTTTTATATCTTTTCCACTACTCTTATATATTATTACTAACATGTCTCTTGTGTAGGTGTCCTAGTAATGGATCCAATAAAATATAGCAATGATAACAATGGATAACATAGGCCATTTTAACATAAAATTTGATCCTAGAGCAGCAACAAAAACACATAACACACCTTATCCATCATCCAATTGTCGCAATTAGAACCAACACATAATAAGCCCTATCCATCGCCAATAAAAACAAGATCTCATCAACCGCATAGGTAGTGTCCAACAATGGCACAAACATAAAATAAGAATTGGATATTATCTCCCAATCTACAAGGGGGTCCCACCTAATAGTATCATTTATATTTTTAGCTTATAATAATAGGATTTAGCAATACTTTGCGGGAAAAAACCTCGTTGTGATTTTAATTGTCAACACTCACAAGTGCATATTTTGTGTTAGGTATGTTCATATTTTAGGATTCATAGTGTCTGAGAATGGGATCATGGTATATCCTATGAAGGTTGATTTCCTCCCCCATGAAACATTCAACAACTTCAAGGTTTACAGGGGAAGGCTGACTTCCTGCATCCTTTCATAGTAAACTATGACAATTTAACTAAAGGTTTCATGAATATTTTGAAGAAGGAAACTCCATTTGTATGGGATGAGCGAGCCCATGAATCCTTCGATGCTCTTAAGAAATATTTGGTATCGACGCCTCTACTGAAGCCTCCAGACTACAATAGAGACTATTTTCTTTATATCTTCGCGTATGAAGGGATGGTTGGTATGGTACTAGTTTAGGAGGATGATGAGCTCCATTAGAACATTGTCTACTATTTCAGTTGAAACCTAGTTGGTCCTGAACTTAAATACTCTCATGCAGAGAAGATGGCCTTGGCCACCGTGCATGTGGTTCAAAGATTACAACATTATATATTACTGTACAAAACTACCATGTTTGTGGATATCAATCCATTTCAATACATCCTTACCAGACATATCATAGGGGGGAAATACAATAAGTGAATTTTCATTTTTCAAGAATTTCATCTTAATTTTGCTTCTGTGAAATCTACGAAATCGCTAGTTTTTGTTGAATTAATGTCAAACTTCCCTCGACTAGATGAGGAAATTTTTCATGACGACTTTTTCACGGATGAACATATTTTCCTTATCTCATATTCAAACCCCTAGTATGGATACATTTCGATATATCTTCAAACCTTGAAGCTACCCCAACATCTGTTGAGAGACAATCAATGACGTATAGGTCATCAGGCTAAGAAATACCTTATTATCGTCGACACTTTGTATCATTGATGGGTGGATAATATATTATGTCGTTTCTTGAATCATGAGGAAGATGAAGCTATTCTAAATTATTGTCACAATGGGGAATGTGGTGGTCATTTATCCGGGCTTGCGATATCCCAAAAGATATTGCGATTCAATTATTTTTGGCCATCAATTTTTAAAGATTGCATTGAAGCAGTCAAGAAGTGTCACCCTTTCCATGTGTTTTCTCGGAAAATGTGCTCATACCCAACCCCTCTTCACCCATTCATCACCTTCGGTCCCTTCACCAAGTGGGGGGTTCATTTTATGGACTACAACTAGCCTCGGTTGGGGGGCACCAACATATTATCGTGGTCGTGGATTGTTTTACTAGATGGGCAGAGGCCATGCCTACCGTTAAATCCGATGGTAAGAATACAACATTATTCATGTTCAATCATATTATATCCCGACTCAAAATCCCAAAAGAGATTGTCATTAATCATGGAAGTCACTTTCAAAATGAAATGATGAAATATTTAGCATCAAAACTAGGGTTTAATCACGATTATTCTTCCCCTTGCTATCCCTAGGAAAATGGACAAGTAGAGGCGATGAATAAATCTCTCAAGACCATTTTGCAAAAAATTGTCATCCAGAGTAAATATGACCTGCATATGATGCTTTACCCTGCACTTTGGTCCCATGGTAAAGTCTTCCACTGGTTTCTCTCCTTTTTCAATTAATACATGGCATGGATTCAATTCGTCCGATTGAATGCAAAATCCCTTCCCTTAAGTTGGAAATCGAGCTCCTACTTGACACATTCGATCTTGAAGAATGCCTCATGCACTTGGAACACCTCGATGAGCACTGTCTATATGCCTCTATGACCATCAAAGAAAATAAATGATGTATTAAGGTTCAATACGATAAGTCTATCTGTCCCAGGCAATACAATGAGGGTGACTTGGTTCTCCTTTATGACCAAGCCAAAGAACCATTAGGGGTAGGTAAGTTCAACCCCATATGGAATGGTCCTTATATCATGTGATGTGTATTAGAGAAAGGAGCCTATGAATTAGAATATTATGAAGGGAATATTCTGGATGAGCCTACAAATGGGCTCTAACTTAAAAGTTATTATGCTTGAGCCCTCAAACTTGGGCGTGACCTTTGTATACTAGTGTATCTTAGTGTATATACTTATTTATCTTTTCCTCTGCATCATCGACTTGCTTATATAGTTTTCCCTTGGTTGGAAAATTTCAATGAAATATTCAATTTACTTAGGATTCATGAACAGTGCCAGTCATCATACGCAAAACATGGATTCCTCCTCTTCGGTCATTTACTCACCCGAGGTTTAACTAGTGTCTTCGGGTGGCATTCGTCTGGAGCCATCTATGAATAATGTGGTTGAGTATACCACCGTATAGAGTTATTATGCGATGTCATTTCACATGGTGTTTGATCTTTATAAGTTTGCTTGGACTCCTAGTTAGTCGTATGTCAATTGAACGATAGTTACCGTGTGAGAGATCCTACTCTACTCTGACGATTCCTATAGGTACGACTTTTGGAATGATACTTTGATTTTATTTCTTATAATCACATCCCTATAAGTTCTAATCATGTATATGATGGATATGCTATTTATATTTTGGATTGGCATTTTTCACATAACTAAGTAAAGAAAACACATTCATACATTGTAACATTGTAACATATATTAGTAAATCCGAAGACCAAACTTTTTATATTTCATCCTTTCAAGTCCAAAAAAATATGGTGTCATAGTTAAAAATGTGGCTCACACCCTAAAAATACATATATGGTCAGTACATTGCATAACCATGGCATCTACGACTGTAGTTCCTGATGTGTATCATGATAGCACACTACAAAGTTTGCAATATGCCATAAGAGTTGAAACCACACATGGGGTACACCCACCACCATCCTTTGCATCGCCTCTGGCAGATCCTCTACTTGAACCATAGGAATCCTATGCATCAATTGAGATAGGTTCCCTTGCACATTATTTATCACTCTCTTCGCATCCCTGCCTACTATCTCATCTCCTCGACCCCTTCACCGATATTGTGGGAATCCCTCTAGTTGTCGCGGACCTACGTCTGCGTAACAAAGAAATTGTTAATACTTGATACCATGCAAAAATATTTTTGTTTTTATTTTTCCTTGATACCATGCAGTCCATATGGAGTAATATCTACTCTAGGGCTCAAACCTGGAACTCTCTCAAAGGAAAAGCTACAAAGTATGGATGCAAATCTGAAATTTCTCATTCTCCCTTGTTTGCAATCCATCAACTGGCTCTTCATGTTGGCCAACAATGAGGTACACCGATCATAAATAGTGGGTCTTCAACACTCCAACTCATAGAACATGAGTGGCCTTAATTCCCGGTGCAATGAGTCCAACCCCAAAATCCATGTGAGTACAAGCACGACAATCTTTAGAATCAGGTTCTCGATCACCCTGATAGGGAATTGGCTCCCTACTTGATCTGTGCCTGTAACACAGTGGGTGGAAATGTACTCCTCCATAGTCATAACACCTCCATCCCCTTGGGCCTTGAGATTCACTACCTCACCCTAGAGAGAAAATATTGAGATAAAGTATATATCGTCCACTTTGATCCGCAATGGTTTCCCATCAATATTGAAGGACTCTGTCTCTAGATCCCAGTAGTTTACCAGTAACTGGAATAACCTCACATGAGCCCTCATTCCTTTGAGAGCCAGAAATTTATAAAGGCCACATCATTTCAAATATTGTTGGGCCCTTGCATCTCTTCCCACTATCGCATCTATCTCCTCATGCTCCCTTTCCCTCCATTCAATAACCATCCTGCAAAGGAAAGACCATTTTTTGAGTTAAAACCCTTCAAAAACTTGTTTATGGACTTGTACGCGGGCTAACCTTATGACAATTGTGTACAGGGCTTCATATACATGTGCATGCATGTATATGGGGTCGTATATGCGACCTGATAATCTGTCACCCGTGTACACCCTAGTTTATATGTAATGACCTCTAATACTAAAAAAATGGGGACTAAAACTAGAATTTAAACCATTGAAATTGAAGAGGATGGGATGGAAACTTACTTGGTCTAGAAAGTTGCTGATTCCATCGATCTTGTCTCCCACAATCGCCACTTGAAGATCGTGGGAAAAATGGCCTAAAATGCACTATGTGGGTGAAAAAACTCAAATGGTATGGTAAATTGTTTTATTTTTACTATTAGTAGAAATTTTTACCCACTTTCTATAGTTCTTTTCTATTTTTGACCTTATGGACTAATTGCGCAGTGGAAAGACTTGTTTTTTAGTGGTTTTGTCCAGGATTTTTAGAGATGTCCAACGTTTTACCGCCCGTTCATGCCTTCGACAGGTATATTCTTTCACTGACATATAGGATAGGTTTTCACTCCACTTTGGATTCTTGTATCATCCTATGACTGTGATCCATACACCCTAGGTACAAAACCATTTCTTAGCGACACACAACCTTCTCATTGCTACTACAAGTGTTAGTATTAAGTGGTAGAGACTTACCAAACATGGATTCCCTAGTTAGAATCTTTGTGTTATTTGGTTCCCATGTAGAAGTTATTCCATAGGACTAGGAGTTCCTTATAGTCTCAATGTGACTTTTCATTCAACCCCATTTTATTACTCACAATCATTCTAACCATTATCTATGGGACTCCCCTCGAGTCTTGGTTAAGCTCTTTTCCGACTCCCGAAAAAAATGAAAATATTTCCAAGTGAACTTGTATCTTTCACACTTGTTAAAATGGTTTTTAAAGGACGTCTATTTGGTATAAGTTTAACCCTTTTTAGGATCGAGTTGACTAATTATGAAAAATGAATACTCTAGTTACCATTGGCTAGAAGAGTTCTCTTGGGTATATTTTTATACTTTTTTGGGCCTAGGGGACTAAATCTATGAAAAATTACATTTTTGAGTTAAGTTGTAATAACATTCCATCATCCTTCTTGCATTATTGATCCTATTTAAGGTTCCCACCTTCCCGTTATAAGCCTCTTTCCTTTTCAATTTGCATCACCATCCATGTAGTGCCTTCCATATATCCTTTGCAACTTGACACCCTTTACCCTTAGAGGAAACATTCCCCCGAGTGTCCATGTCCCACATGCATTTCCTTGCATTAAGCATAGGTATGTTCCACTGCTTGGAACTAGTTTCTTACTCACGACACTCTTTTCCTCTCCTATATCATAACATTTATTTTCTTATGAAAAAAAAAAAAAACAATACGGGCGGGAAAATAATATTATCTTGTATCGGCAGCAGTCATGTCATCTTTGAACAAAGAAAAAACTTTTGAGTCCACTTTCATCCAAATTTTGGGTTTAGCATGACCTTAGGAAGCTAATATCATTCCTTAGAGTTTACTTCTTCAACTGGTTATTCTTCCAGTCCCTATGGAGAGTTTGTTGATGCCTCCTCTGTCGTAAACTTTTATCAATGATCATTATCAAGTCTATGATTCTTGAGTTATCCATATGTCTCATGCTCTTGTTCAAAGGAAGTTTAAAATCCTGTGTCAGCCATTTCTCAGAACTCTTGAATTTACATGTCGGTCATACCCTTAGTGTATCTAATGCAAGAGTATCGTAAGCAACCATACAAGCGAGCATGAAGATGGAAGACAGCTGGAGGAGCGCAACACACATTTTGCACATTTTGAAATGTTTTTGAAAAATTAGTGAACAAATGTTAATGTAGTAGTTAAGGGAAACATACTTTCATGTTGTAAACAGGTCTTGAGAGATTTGCTCTCATCTGTTAATGTAAAAGTCATTTAAGCCCAGTTAATGAAAGTAGGTAGATTTGAATTCATAGATTAGACATTTAGAGCGTAGGAGGGAGAACGGATATAGACACCCTCGCCTTTGTATAAAAAAAAAGTGGTTGTTGTATCATTAGCAGAGAGAGAAGGAGAAGAGAGATGTAGCAGAGAGTTGTAGAGAATAACCCATGTACATGAGTATTTGAGTTAATATATGAAGCTTTGACTTAGATTTAATTGTGTTATGATGCTTACTGTTTACATATGCTGAATGGTATGCTTACAGTTGTTTTATTCTCTCTGTTATGCATTTGTTGTGATGCTATGCTGTGTTGAATGTATGATTTCATGTTGAATGTATGAATTCTAAGAGAGAATGAGGATGAGTTTCTATGGTTTCTCTTTCTGAGAGAGTTCCTGCAAGGAGTGTAGTGAAGTGTCCGCAAGTTGTGCATTGACAAGGGTTATGAGTTTTATCTCAGAAAGCTCAGGAGGGATACTGTCATTCTCATTCCAGCAGAAGTGGAGTTGAAGCACAAAAGTTGTGCAAGGTGTGCACAGGCTAGTCGAGTCCTTAGAACTTATCAACTAAGGTTGAAAGGTTGAAGGACTACTATTGCAGAAAGTGCACAGAGTCGGAAGATCAAATACCCAGGAGTATTTGAAACATTGCCGCAAGGAGTGCGTGCATGAGTCCTTTTTGAGACTTGAGTTTACAAGTTAAATCTCAGGAGGGATAACACCTTTGAACACTTCAAAGGAGGACGAAGATTGAAACACTTCAAAGGGAGACGAGGAAGTGAAATTATCACGCAGAAGGTTAAGTGTCGGGGAAAGAACATTGTCTCGTTTCACAAAGATTCTTGAGGAAGAAATCGAATGGCCAGAATTCTCCGTAGAGAATTTGCGAAGTTGTGCGGACCGTAGGATCCAGAGGAGTTGCAGGGTGGATAAGGGTTGGATGAACCCATTTCATTGGTGTCAAGGATTAATGAGGACCATCGATCATGGTCAGTTTGGGTCGTCGGATCATTTCGCGAACTCGGGGTTCGTGAGTTTGGAGGTGGAATACCAAACTCTTGGATTCACAAAGTCCTGAGTTGCGAGAAGGGAGGAATAGATCTAGACCGTTGGATCCAAGCCACAGGAGAACCGTCAGATCTGAATCTTCACGGGGTATTGCATATCGCGAGTTCGGAGGATAGACCAAATTCTTTGGTTGCACGAACTTCCGAGTAGCGAAGAGCAGGAACAACCGTTGGATCCAAGGCATAGGAGAACCGTTGGATCAGAACCCCGCAGAGCTATCGCATATTAGAGACTCAGGGGTTGAAAGAGGTTCTTTTCAATGTGCGAGATCGCGAAATGCCGAGAGACGAGGGCTCGTGTGAATGCGTGACACATCCATCAAGTGGGGGCCACAAGGTTGATAGGTGGCGTGAACAACTAATCCCCAGAGAAAGGCGTAAGCGGCGAAAAGTGGCATGTACTCGCTGTATTGAAGGAGTCAACCCACAGTTGACCCATCGCCTCTCAGAGTTTCGCAAAGGGAGAGTGCCAAAGTTCAACACTCCAACTCGCGAGGTCGCGAGTTGCGAAGAGGCGCCAATACTTAGCCCTAGACGACGCTTATGCGTGGAGGGCGATGTCAAGGAAGGAGCCATACCCCATCGCATCTCAGGTATCGGTGTTTGGTGAAGAAAAGTTGAGGGTCTTCGACTCATGAACATGGGAGTTGCGAAAGACACTTGTGCTAAGATAAGGTCGTAGTTGCTTGGAGAAGGAAAAGCTCGCGCCTAGTGTCAAGTTACATAGGACGAGTTTTTACAAAGGACCTGTGGATTCGTTGGAGGTTCCAACGGGAATCAAAGGAGCCTCTTCGCCTAAAGGGAATTTTGGAACAATCCTGCATGGATCTTGGCCCGAGGGTCGAGGTCTGCACCAGTATCTCAGAATCACATGAAGTTGTTGTCCTACCTTTCACCATAGACCTACTTTCATCATGGGTAGGTAACTTTGAACCCAACAAATGGCATTTCCTCATTGTTCATTGACTGGGGGGTTTCCCTTGTGTTTGACGACAAGAAATATATTCAAACATTGGGATTCATGCAGTGTCTTGGATTCCATTAGCCCTATTGGTGGTTTCCTCTCCTTTGTCGACAATTTTCCTTATTGGTTGTTATTTAGAGGGTCTCTTTCATGCATTACTTGAATCTGGTGCATGTAAGGGATGCACATGGTCGTTGGTTTGTGAATATCCTATTCATCCGAGATCCTCCTAATCATCAAGCTATTTCTTTGTACCTCGTCCTGGATGATGAGATATTCCTTAATGCTCTCCTTTTAGCGGGTCTCCTTCCATCGACTTCAAATCATCTATTATGTAAACATGACCTAGAATCCCATGAGTACCTAGAGGCTTTCAGTCATCAATGGCAGGTTCTCCCTCCATCGACAATTGAGAATACATCAATGTATCCTGATCAATGGATTCTTCAAGTGTTCCACCTCAACACCCTTATTCACACTTGTGGAATGTACTCGGTGCCTTGACACCTAATTTCATTATCGGTGGGTTGTCTCGCATTTGTTAATAGTATACCTTAATGACTGGTAATCAAATGAAGTCTCATTGTGTTCGACCTCAACTCCTCTATTCACATGATGTATACTTTCACCTTCGATGGATAGTGTAGAACACATCGATCTTACAGTGGCAACATTCCTTATCTGTTGTTGTCTATCATTAGACCAATATCTATATGACTTCAGTGATCATGGGAGATCAGATTGTACTCCATTGTATACATATATATTCAGTTGATTTTGAAACTGGACTCCCCTGTTTCTTGTTCTTGAATATGACAACCTATGGAATATTCCCACTTTGTATTTCCTATTCATGGCCATGCACAACTATTTGATATATTTCCACATGGATCTGCAGTTTAATTTAGATTGGAAGCCATGTGTACAAAGTCATTATGGATTGTATATTCTCATGAGTAACTGGTACTTCCAGCTGAGTCTTCATCACTCCACTTCTTGAAATTATAATGTATTTCGACCATCGCATATAGTCCTTTGACATAACACAATAGGGGGCATATGTTAAAACAAATTTTGCCTCACTCCATGCAAATTTCTTGGATGGCCTTCCATTTCCCTCTACAGACTTGAATTCCCCTTTTTTTTTCACTCCAGAGAAAAAACTGCACATTTTTATACATATACACGCCCTATCAGTTATACAACAAGACTATAGGAAGGTTGATCCACTACATCCCGCGTACATTAGGTTTGGTGATAAAAAATTAAAATTTATGTCAGGTTTCCATGCCATGTCACGAGATCCATGATCCTTGACCTTCCATTTACTGGAAACGCTTCAACTTGGCCCTTCAGTTCCATTTTGAGGCTATAAATTGAGCCATATCCAAGACTTGAAGATAATTCAACAATTCAACTTTGAGAGCAAAGATACTCTGGAGAAATTTCACTTCATATTGAGTCTGCATCCCATTTTCCTTGAAAGTCTGAACTTCTAGTATTCATCCCCCAAGCTCTTCCTTCTTTGTGATGGATAACCTCATTGAATAATATATATGAGATTTCCTTTGTTGAGGATTGAAGTGGTGGAGGTCTAGTTGGAGGGACTTAGTTTCTCGGTTCCGATATGTTTCGTTACATAAATTTGTCACCTATGTACTTCTACTGATTATTTTAATAGAAATGCTCTTTTCTCGTCCAATTGATATCTTTCAAATATTTGAATTACTATTCGATGGGTGTATTTTTCATGTATGTTAATGGATTATGCTAATTTATATGTCGACACTATATATTATCACCATATGCTTACATATCTTGGTTGTTGAGGAAAAGTTACTGGTATAAATCTTTGGGCCACATGCTCAACGATGGTCTTCTTCAAATGTCTAAACGAGGTAGAATTTTAGCCTTGTCTTGTTATCATTTCATTTATATAGCATACTTGAGATTAGAGTTTATTTCTGGTGTCGTTCCATCTGTTTTGGTTTACACCTATCCATAGAGAGATTTTCCTCATAACAAGGATACCAGTTAATGAAACCAAGAACAAAAGAAGAGAAAAGGGAAGTCCCATTAGAAATCCCAGAGGCTGACACTCACAATATTCATCACCCATATGTTCAATAGTACTGATTTTCCTTGAATACTAATGATCTGGTTGTGAATATTAGAGTTTTCTGGTCTCCAATGTGATATACATATAAATTTATGAAATATTATTAATGGGAAAAGCTTGTCTAGATATTATTTTCAACATTTGCCAAAAAATGTTAGATTCTGGGATAAAACAGAGAAATGCTCCAAGTTCATTTCTTCGTCCCAGAATATAATTAATCGGTATAATATCAAAAACTACATAAGTGCACGATTGAAAATTATGTTTGTTGAATGCAACCAACCACACCAAGAGAAATAAAGGCCAAAGAATAGTCTCGGGTTATACAACACAACAAACATTAAATTAGTTTGTCAAGAGATAATTTGGAGCAAGATCATGCATATTAGGAGACAAAATTACCCAAGCTGCAATTACGGGAAATTTAGTGGAATACGTACCTCTTGATGGTATATTCTATTATGTTTTTATAAGCATAATAATGAATTAAAAAAACACATACTGTGGCCATTGAAATATGTACCATGGCCCTTGGGATAAAGTATTATATATTAGTAATTACAAATCTTGGAAACCACTTTAATATATGTATACTAGAAACACATATTTAGACTAAAAGCAGAGACTCCGCTTCCCACATCCACAATAGTTTAATGCATCATACAATAGTCGATAGACTAATTGAAAATATTGTGTAAATGCTATTAGGTGCTGAAATATTGATTACACTATGGGTGTTGGACTCTCATGGCAAATCCAGAGGAAAACAAACATAGTCTCACTTTACATTTAATATATAAACAAAAAGAAAAATTGTAGAAATAGGAACTCTCTCATCTAACCAGGATTTTCACTACCATATAGTTTTATAATACACAAAGATAAACTTATCTTTTGAATGATATAGAACAAAAAACAAGTTTAGCAACTGATTTCCACCCAACCTTAGGAAGTGTGCTATGGACACCAACCCCTAGTAAGGATATGATGCCACCAAGGTGAAGTGGGAAAAGAAAACTACGAATTTCAAATGAAACATATTAAAACCAAGTGATTTTAACTTTTGAGCTTCTTGAGGACACAGTAGCTCTTAGGCGCCCACATTACCTATCCCACACAACACAAGTAGTATTTCCTTCCCTACTACATAGTACCTTAGAAAATCCTTCCTCCATTTCTCTTCAACATGTGCATATAAAGGTCCAAGATGATATCTCAAGGTTATGTACAATCCCCTTGGTTTCTTGAAACTTTTTCTAGGTCTAAAAGCTTCCTTTCATGGATATTCTATTCTATCATGGACTTGGTTCTCTTTTTCTACCATCTAAATCTATAAAACTCTCTTCCTCCCCCTTTTCCAACAACCTAATCCTTTCCATTCAAATTTCTCATGCATGCATAATAGCAAAATAATTCCAATTAAACTTCTTTCCTAGTTATAAGAATGTAGGGGAGACAACTTGATATGTTTTAGGAAATCATGGCTTAGATTGAGGAATTTTTTTCCTCCACTCCTCTTATCCTCTTTTCACTCTTGAACACATATTTTTAAATGAGTGAATGTTCAAGGAAACATAAGGTAGATGTTTTTAGGAATAAACCCCCCATAGAACCTGTCACCTTTCCCCTCTTGTGGTATCATAACCACTTTAGGCACTCATGTTCAACTAGCCATGGTAATTTTTTATTAAATACAAAAATAAAATACTTACTGTATTCAAGAGATTCAAACCAGGATATTACATCCCCTCCCCTTGGACTAATGCCATCATCGATGTTCTATTACTACAACAACATTTATGTATTCATTCTTCAATTCTACTTGCAATGCCATTCTCTTTATTCTCTTGGTACATCTCCAATATTTTAGTATTTTGGAATATCCCTACAACTGTCATGAAAGTAAACACATATATCATATCCATTTATATGCATTAAATATTTCATCAATATGAATCCAATCTATGAATTTCAGTTCACAACTAAATTGTAAATAACTTAAGATAAATTATACAATACCATACAATACAAGTATCTATATAGATTTATATTTGCTCCATATGGCTTCCACGGATAGAACTCAACTCAATATTTACCCAGACACCCCCAATGCACTCATGATATCAACTAGCGTTGATCATGAATCTCTCACAAAAAATGCATTCAAGTCTCCTCTTCCTTGTAGTCACTCACCCTCCAGGCTCAGGCATCCCCTTCTATGCTACATAGTCCCTTGGGTGATCCATCATTTTCCAATACTTACTTGCATAGGAAGGTACCAAGACATATAATGAATTGTAACCAATGCATCACTCTTGCTTTTTCTAACATAGCATAACACATCTCAATGAGGATCAATGAACATCATAGGGTTCCAGTGTCACTACAGTGGCATTAGTTCCATTCTTTTTAGCTTCAATAACCATCATCTTTCCTTCCTAAACAGATTCATCATTTCACCTGTATCATATACATACAATTACCATGAGATATCATCATAATAATTTCAATTAAAAATATTATTTGTTTAAGACCTGTTTCATATAGAAATTAGATTTCACAAGTATGATATTCTTCTCATAATGTTTGGCTCTTGCATGTGGTAGCACCCAGTCTTCATTATGGAATTACACTCATTTCCATATCCACAACAGTTCTACCTATAATATGAATTTTCACTCAACCAAATTATTGTAAGTATTCATGCATATAATCCTTTCATTGCATCATTTACAACAACCCATAAGTCATCTCAAACATGACATATAAATTTCATGAATGCACCGCAAATATTCTAACCATATCTGCATACTAGTGGTTTCTTTCTCTTCCATACTCCATAAATAGCAGTGACACACTTGCATTCAACCATGAATTCATTATTTAAAAATATAAAATATGTTTGAAGGAATCCTAACCCAGTTCCTTTAGATCTGTAGTGTATCTAGGGAGGTAATGGGGGGTGGGAGTGGAGAGGGGGGGTGGCGAAGGTCCCATAGTGATAATAGTGGATGCCATTCAATGTAAGGTGGAATAGGTCCACTATATTATTAAATAAGGCCCACTATAGTAGTTATATATATTGTAGTAGTGTGAACATAATAAATGTGAGAAAGATTTCTATAAGTTTCCTTCTCTAGAATGGTCTTAGGTAGTATTATATAAGGAGAGATGAGAAATGTAATGAGCATAGAGAAGTATATTGTAAATGTATCAAGCATTTCTTGAGGAATGCATTACTTCCATAAGGAATAATATATGGTGTTACCATAGCTCAAGGTTTTTCTCTACATTTCTCTTGTCTTCAATATTATGTGTGATTGATTTGGTTAAGGGTTTGTTGAGATTATATATTTTCATATCTAAGAACACCTTCTCTAGAATTTTCTTAGGTATTATTATATAAGGAAGGGATGAACAATGAAATGAACATACATAAGTATATTGTAAATGTATCGAACATTTCTTGAGGAGTGCATTCATTCCACAAGGAAAAATATATGGTGTTATCCTACCTCAAGGGTTTGTAAAAATAACTTATTTTTCAAATTGTGTGGCTTTTTCAAGAAAAAAACAATAAACAATGTTGATAAATTCACTTCCCAGACTCCGTTTTGGATGATTTTATTTTTGAAGTTGGGTATTTTTCTAAGACGAATTCAAATACATGACTTGTTTATGAAAATTATACTAAAATAATTTCATAACTGAATATGAATTGCATCTCCCCCTTTCTTCCCTTGGAAAAAAATCTGTAAAAACGAACAAAAAAATCTCCGTTCTTTGGCCAAAGAAAGACATTTGATACCAAATGTTATATACCTCAGATATGGAAAATATAAGTTAGAAGACAAAACCATTAAATTCATAAATAAATCAGAGAATTCACAAAATAATCAACACTCAAGAGTGTAAAGAAAACCCTTGAGGTAGGGTAACACCATATATTATTCCTTATGGAAGGAATGCACTCCTCAAGAAATGCTTGATACATTTACAATCTACTTCTCTATTCTCGTTACATTCCCCATCCCTTCCTTATATATTACTACATAAGAATATTCTAGAGAAGTAACCTTCTAGAAATCCTTCTCACATTTATTATGTTCACACTACTACAATATATATAACTACCATATTTGTACTTATTTAATAATATAGTGGACCTAGTCCACCTTATATTAAATGGCCTCCACTATTATCACTATGTGCCCTTCTCTTCCCTAGCTACACTACAAGATCACATGTTGTTGTTAGTTTTCATATCTGTGCAATTGTCATCAACATCTCCAATGTTACCTAATTAATTGATGCCTCATGGGAACTTACATTATCCATTCATCAACCATATCGAAAATCATCCTCTTGTCTTTGTCCTTTGCACAAGATTGTCTATCACATGAAAATCTATTATCAACATCTTCAGCCCTTCCATTGCTGCAAACAAAAGTTTGAACAATTGTTATGAAAGGATTAACTAATGGAAGTGGTCTACTTTCATACTTGTTCTAGTAGCACAAGACAATTCTCTAACTTTAGGTAAACATTGCTTCCAACTTGTTCATGCCTTGTGTAAGAATTACTTCTAACATAAAGCTCTGACTGAGGATTTTTTTTCAACAAACCATGTACAGGATAAAACCTATTGTATTTATTATGTTCTTTTGAAAATGTCATTGACTCTATATGGGTTGTTGGTCAAATGGAAAATTATATATTTCCAAAATCAATGAGAAACACAAAACTAGCATCATTTTCAACAAGTTTTGTCTACTTCTAAAACTTTAAGTATTCTATTGAAGAAGAAGAAAGTTGGATCTTGGGGCCTGCAATGAATGTTGTGAGGTGGATGTTTTTATTTAGTATGACTATCAACATAGCATGATTCATCTTCTCTGTATATAGCTCATAGATCTCTTCCCACCCTTTATTCATGCAGTGAGAAATATTTACACTCCAATATAATGAATTGGAAGGTTTCTTGCTTCCATTAAGTGAGGTTCAACTAGAGGAAGTAATACTTGTCAAATGTAGAATAGATATATAAATGATAGATGAATATCCACATAGAGGCCACATTTTAGAAGCCCTGAATTTGGATTTCTTAAAGATGGATCCATAGATAAGCTTGTAGCTTCACATAAGGAAAAAGGTTTCCTAGTAGACATTGGTTGATAAAGACTTGTAGACATGTTATGTTTCAAAAATTTATTCTCCCAATCTGACCACATTTCTCCTTGATGATTTTCCAACATTGCATTCTACATGTTGGAAATGTTACTTCTTCCACTAGAATTCATATATGTTCTCTGTCTGTTGTGACAATTTCAATTTATTGACTTTGAGCCACTATATTCAAGTTGGTTAGAAGAATATGAAAATATCTATATCTTTGAGTCACTCCCTTCACGTTTTTTGTTAGAATAAGCTAAAAATATATGTCCCTTCAACTCCCCACAAACAAGAGAGAACTCCATAGTATTCTCATCAGATGAATACAAATAAGCATAAGTTTTCTAGTTATAAACTAATAGAAGATCCAACAATACTAGAAAACGACACACCCTCAATTTGTATGTGTACATTCATCTTGTTGAGATATGTTATACATTTCTACTTGCGCCCATACAACCCCTAGTGTTGTAATCTTGGCTATGATAACAATTATAACGATTCCAACACTAAAATTAAGAAACGTAGAATTATATGCTCAATTCTAGATGAAATCTTTGGTATTTCACTATTGTTACTATATTTACCATCAGAGTAAAGTTAAGAAATATAGTAACTACGGAAAACATTTATATAGTCAATATAGCTTTCATCCGAGCAAATTTTACAAGCTCAAGCATTAAATATAAACACAAAATTGAATTGTGCATAACAATCAAGCATATCAGTTTCAACAAAAAACATTGAACGTCACTTGTCTATTGTCATTTAGAATAGCAATATTGAAAGTACCAAAGGAAATGTCATCTTCAATCACCATGAAGGTGCCAGTATTTGTATAAATCAATTTGACTTGGACTCAATTAGAAGAAACCAACCGACAATGAGATAGAGTATTTATTTAATGTCTTTAATTTTCTCATAAGGGAAAATGCACGATGTTCATCACTCTATAAACACAAGCAAAGGCTAGTAAAACAAGGTTTCATAAACCTCAATAGTATCTATATATGACTCATTTGGGAACCCATAACTAAATTTGGATCTAAACCTCTATCAGTAGTCCAATTGACCAAACTTCTAAGAAATTACTTGTAAGTTGTAATAATTTATAGATAATAAAATCCATAAATGAATTAGTGAGGAGTAGAATTCCTAATTGAATAAATTATCCAGATTTGAACAATGTATCCAATTAACAGCGTAAAATTTGACTAACTTTTTCATTTTTTCTCTATTTTAGGATTCAAATTGGGCTTCAAGTCTCACAGCCTACCTCACCTAGAGGACATATGGTATCTTGCTATGAATTCACACAATGAATGATAGTGACCATAATCAAGTCCTTTAGAGAAAAAAAATTAAAAAAATCATTGTAACCCACTATCTCTTTTTCCCAAAGAAAGGAAAGCAATACTTCAATGCCACCCTCCAAATAGTGGAAGAAACTAAGAACAAATTTAGAAGCATGATAGAAGTCTCCAAAAGTTCAATCTCATGGTGATCTATTTACCTTGGAAATCATGGCATCTATACTTTATAAGAAACATACATCAAATTCCATGCTCTCATTCAAATCAACAATTAAACAAAAAAAATAGCATGTAAGGTTACATATTCACATCCAATATGTGAATTATGTTTGAAAGAGAAACATGTGAATCACTCAACATAGTCATCATTAACTCGCATTCTAATATAGGAGTCACTTGAATCAAATTTTTCTTAGAAAAGTTAAATTAGAAGTGTTCTAATTTATAACAAATCTTATTACTGGGTCAAGAAATTGCACCTTAATGATGTCACATTCTACAAATATCAAATAATAAACACTCATGTGCAATCCAACACACATATCATACAAAATTCACAAAAATGATGTCACATTCTACAAATATCAAATAATAAACACTCATGTGCAATCCAACACACATATCATACAAAATTCACAAAAAACATATTTGAGGGTGTGGGCATATCTCTTTATTCTCTCTTTTGAGAAGTAAACCACTTCAATACATGCATAGGAGATTTGATCAACTCCAAGGTAACTTCCACCAAAACCGTAACATTGATGCAACATGGGCATATGAAACTGAGTAGTATCCCATTAATCTAAATGAGGATACCAACTAATGAAAAAAAGAACACGAGAATAGCCAAGGGAAGTCCCAATAGAAATCCTAGAGGCCGACACTCACAATCTCCACCACCCATATGTTAAAAAATATTGATTTTCCTTGAATGGTAATGACCTGGTTGTGAATATTAGAGTTTTGTGGTCTCCAATGTGATATACATATAAATTTATGAAATATTTATTCATGGAAAAACTGTTTTGTCCATTATTTCCAACATTTTATAGAAATTGCTAGATTCTGGGAGAAAATAGAGCAATGCTCCAACTCAGAATACAATTAGTAGAGTTAATGGTAGAATACCAAAAACTACATAAGTGCATGACTAAAAATGATGTTTATTGAATGCAACCAAACAAACCAAGAGAACTAAATGAAAAATATCAGACTCAGTTTGTCCAATGCATCAAAATTTAAATTATTTTGTCAAGAGATCATTTGGTGCAAGACCATGCATATCGGGAGGTAAACTTATCCAATGTGCAATTCTGGAAAAATTTAGTGGAATAAATACCTTCTCGTGGTAGCTTCTATTATGTATTCATAAGCATAATAATGAATTAAAAAAAACATATCATGGCCTTTGAAATACAGTTTTATATATTAGTAATTATAAAGCCTATAAACCACTTTAATATATGTATACCAACATTGCAGATTTAGAGTAAAACAATTACTCCACTTCCCACATCCACAATAGTGCAATGCATCATAAAACAATCGAGAGACTAATTGATAATCTTGTGTAAATGATATTACATGCCGAAATTATAATTGCACTATGGGTGTTGGAATTTCATGGAATATCTAGAGGCAAACAAAAAGAATCCTTCTTTAAATTTAAAATATAAACAAAACGAAAAATTGTAGAAACAAGAATTATCTCATCTAACCATAATTCTCACTACCATGCAGTTTTATAATAGGAAGAGATGAACTTATCTTTTGAATCCTACATACCAAACAACCATTTGAGTGAGCAATTTCCACCCAATTGTAGGAATTCCACTATGGAAACCACCCCCTAGCCAGACTATGATACCACCAGGGTGAAGTTGGAAAAAAAAAAACTGTATTTCAAATGAAACATGATCAAACCAAGTGATTTTCAATGCTTATATTCTTGAGGACATATAATATATTAGGCACCCACATTACTTGCCCCACATAAGACGAGGCGCATTTCCTTCTCTGCTACATAGTACCTCATAAAATCCTCCCTCCATTTATCTTCAACATGTGCATAGAAATGTCCAAGCCGATATCTCAATACTATGCAAAATCCCCTTGGTTTCTTGGCACTTTTTCTGGGTCTAAAAGTTTATTTCGTGGTTGGTTTGTTTTATCATGGACTTGGCTCTGTTTTTCTGCCATATATCTCTCTAAAACTGTCTTCCTCCCGCTATACAAAAACCTCTTCCTTTCCATTTGAATTTCCAAAAAGACATGCCTTGGCCAAAAAAATGTGCAAGAGCTTATGGAACTCTGTTATGCTTCTTGATTTGGATTTTATGCCCCCGAACCAAATTTCCAACATGTATGTGAATGGCTTGAGGAGGAGAGTTCCAATTCACGATAAAAATAAAACCAAGAATCGGATGGATGAACCATCAATTGCATTTGATTTGGGGCACCAAGTTTTAGCTAGTGGTGCCCCTCCATTGTCATTTTGTTTCCCGGAAAAACGTTTGTTGGAGGATTTTCAGCACTAGGGTTTTTCTCAATGAGGCATAGTGCAATTTATGAACAAGAGGTCAATTTTTAAGAACATTGTGTCGGGCAATGTAAACTTTTAGTTTTTTTTTTTTTTCAATTTTAGTTTTTTTCAATTATTATTTTTTTTAGTTTTTTTAAAATTTTGTATTAAAAAATTATTTTAGGATTTTTAATATATATAATAATAATAATCTATTTTTAAGGTCACGGCCAAGCCACACCAAATTGGTATATGAGACCCCCTTGTTTGTGGGACAAATGACCCCCCTCCGCCCAACTGGTAAAGTCTACGGAGGTATACATACCCTACCCCCCTTTGGATTTGAACTTGTGACCTCTTAAGAGGAAACACATGTTCTTAACCATTAGGCCCACTCAGGCTGTATGGTTAAACATAGTTTTCATTAAACACACACACACACACACACACATAGTTTTTATTTTATTTTTTTTAAAGTGTTTTTTTGCCATAAATTTAGTTTTTTACCTTTTCTTTTTATTTTTTCTTCATTTTCTCTTAGTTTTTATAAATAGTTTTTATTTGTTTTTTTTCTATTTAGTTTTTTAAGGTTTTCTTTATGTTTTGTTTTTTTATATATAAATTTGTTTTTTATTTTAATTTTTTTTTATTAATTTCAAATTTTTTCTTCTTAGTTTTTTAAGTTTTTAATTTATCAAAAGAAATTTAAATTATATTTGTTTTCTATATATTCAAAAATAGTGTTTTTTAAGTACAATTATTTTCTATGTATTGAAGTAAAGGTAAACAATGTTTTTAAAACAATGTTTTTTACTACATTTTAAAAGTATGGAACAATAAATTAATTAAGGAGACACAATTACATGAAAAATCTTAATTTCAAGAAAGTAAATAGAAAAAAATATTTTTAAGATTGAAAGAAGCATGGAAAAATGACTAAAAACACTGTTGAATAAAAAAAAAATTGAAAAATTGAAAAATACATCAAAAACAAGAAATTAAAAAAATAATGTGGAAACATTGTGGATCGAAAAATTCAAAATATTCAAAAACCATCTAAAAAGGGAGGGGGGGGGTGCTACCAATAGCACCATTTTAAAAAATGGGGTAAAAAGCTTGACCCCCTAAAAAACGAGAACTATGTAGAGTTCTCGTTAAGTTGGTAACTATGTTCATAGTGCAATTTCTAAACAAGATGGCGATTTTCAAGAACATTATGTCGGGATATTGTGAGTAACCTGGTCTTGTGGGCCTTGGAAAAATAGATATGCGAGAGCTTACATAACTTCGTTATGCTACTTGGTTTGGATTTTATGCCCCGGACCAAATTGTCAACATGTCCCTAAATAGCTTGAGGAGGCATGTTGCAACTCGTGATAAAACTCAAACCAAGATTCGGATGGAAAAACCATCAATCGCATTGGATCTGGGGCACTAGGTTTCAGCCAGTGGGCCCCCTTCTATATCATTTTGTTGTGCATGGAAGTGTTTGTTGGAGGATCTTCGACACTAGGGTTTTTCTCAATGAGGCATGTTGAATTTTTTTGGCAAGAGATTGATTTTCAAGAACATTGTGTTGGGCGATTGTGGGTAGCATGGTCGCATGGGATTTGGACAAAAAGATGCACACGAGATTACAAAACTCTGTTACACTACTCGGTTTGAATTTTATGCCCCCAGACCACATTTCCAACATGTCCTTCAATGGCTTGAGGAGGCAAGTTGCAACTCACGATACAACTCAAACCAGGACTCGGATGGACGAACTGTCAGTTGCATTGGATCTGGGGCATCGAGTTTCAACTAATGGGTCCCCTCTGCTATCATTTCATTTCCCAAAAAAGAATTTGTTGGAGGATCTATGACACTAGGTTTTTTCTTAGTTCTTATTACATATGTTTGACAATTTAACACCTTGTAAGGATAGAAATGGCATGGCATGGAATGACAAGGCATGGCATGGCATGACAAGGAAAGGTAAGGCATGGCATGGCATGGGAAGGAAAGGCATGATAAGGCATGACAATATTTGACATGGAAAGGCATGGCATGGCATGACAAGGCATGTAAAGGAAAGGAAAGGCATGGCATGACATGGCATGACAAGGCAAGTAATGGAATGTCATGGCATGGCAAGGCATGTCATGTCATGGCATGGAAAGCCATGACAAGGAAAGACATGGCTTGGCAAGGCAAGGCATGGCAAGGGAAGCTAAGACATGACAGGGAAATACATGGCATGGCATGGCAAGGAAAGGAAATGGAAGTCATGGCATGGCATGGCATGGCATGGAATGGCAAGGCAAGGCATGGTATGGAAAGGAAAGACATGGCATGGAAAGTGAATGGAAGGAAAGGAAAGGCATGACATGGAAAGGAAAGGCATGGCATGGCAAGACAAGGCATGTCAAGGCATGGCTTGACAAGGTAAGGAAAGGCATGGCATGGTATGGAAAGGCAAGGCATGGAATGACAAGGAAATGCATGGAAATATTTGTCATGGCGAAGCATGGCATGATAAGGCATGGAAAGGAAAGACATGTCATGGCATGGAAAGGCAAAGAAAGGGAATGAATTACATGGCATGGAAAGGAAAGGCATGACAAGACATGACATGGCATGACATGGAAAGTCAAGGCAAGGCATGGCTTGGAAAGGCAAGGCAAGGCATGGTATGGCAAGGCACGACATGGCATGGAAAGGCAAGGAAATGCAAGGCATGGCATAGCATGGGGATGGCAATGCAATATATGGAATGGTATGGCATGGAAAGTGAAGGCAAGGCAAGGCATGTAATGACATGGAATTACATGGCATAGCAAGGAAATGCATGGAAAGGCATGACATGGAAAGGAAAGGAAAGGCATGACATGGCATGACAAGGCAAGGCATGGCATGGCAAGGTAAGGCATAACAATATTTAACATGGCAAGGCATGGAAAGGCAAGTCATGCCATGGCATGGCAAGGTAAGGCATGGAATGACATGGCAAGGAAAGGAATGGAAAGGCATGGCATGGCATGGAAAGGAAATACATGGCATGCAAGGGTGATTTTAAGAACCCCCCCTAGATTTATATGTATAATAAATGAGAAAATACCCATGATACATAGGAAAAAATCAAGGATATTTTATCAATAATATAATATGTGTATATAATTTTTTGGTGAATATTTTATTCAATTATATAATCTTGTAAAATCTTGGTGAATATTTCACTAAATTATAAAATTTTGTAAAATCTTGGAAAATCTTTCATTGAATTATAAAATCTTGTAAAATCTTGGAGAATATTGTACTAAAATATAAAACATTATAAAGTCTTGGTGAATTTTTTGATAAAGTATAAAACCATATATAATAATAGGAAAATATATTCATCAAAATGTAATATATTCATTTTACATGTTTGGAAAAGAAACATAGTTTGTCCCTCATCCAAATAATGTTGCAAACATCAGGGGTTGTGTTTGCGAAAGTTCTTATTGTTTTTTCCAGGGTTCACCTATTCACTTCTAAAATAATTATGATTTTCCAAGGGTTCGGTGGGTTTAGTGGCCACTAGGATTTCAATCCCCTCGGGGACTGTGCTTAGAATTTCCATTGAGGGGTTCCCCAACTTCCATTAAAAGGATTTATATGAGAAAAACATTGTCAAAGTTCTGTCAAAAGGCTTGGTATACCCCACCAATGACATCTATAGCTTTTCATACCCCACACCAATGACACTAGAGCTTTGTATATCACACCAATGACATATAGGGATTCACTTTGTGTAAAATATTTTCAATTCCATGTTCCTCTTCTATAGGATATTTAAATAAAAATAACTTAATTAATAGAAATCATTTCTGATATGCCTACCTAGTTACCCAACCTAATACCGAATTAGAAACACATTGTTAGAACATATGGATCTATATGTCATAGAAATAGCATACAAACAAGAAGAACAAACATATATACAAAAAAAATCATAGCTTTTCAAATTGCTAAACAACAAGTAGAGTCTGTCAAAATGTTAAACATATGTACATGATCTAAAAACACACTTATGAGCAATTGACAACAAGAAACAATGGTCTTTAAACAAATGTTAGAAACAACATCTAGGCACAAAAATAGTTAATCCTGAAGTGTCCAATCTTAGCATTTCCATTGATAAGGATGGAAAATAGCTAAAGAAACCCACTACTCTTATAAGTGATAATGATTATTTTGGTGATAAGTTTTAGTAAAAAATTTGTGCAGTTCATGAAAGGAACTATTCTAGTCCCAAGGCTACATATCCAATAGAAAACTCAAGAGAGGCCCTCCCCCTTGGGACTTGTGCAACTAATATCAACTCATAAAAAATAATTCACATTATCAATGTGATGGAAATGGGGTCACAAGCATAAAGGCCAACTATCGAAGAGATTAGTTGTTTTGGGCATTGGATTTTCAATTCCACTTTTTCATTAGATCATGTTGTGAATGGAAAAAAATTCGAAGATCAAGAGATCACTACACACATTATTGTATTTGTCCATAAAAAACACACACAAATTTTGGCATTGTCTTAATACATCCATACACACTTAATTAACCACTAATAAATGGACGATAGACACAAACAAACATAAAAATAGTCTTTATGTGTATACTTAAAAACAAAAGACTAAAATGTGGGGCACTAGATACATTCACCCTTCAGGAAACCTTGTCCCAAAATTAAACTTAGGGTAAACAAAAAGAGTTATCTCAATGCATAGTTTCTATGTCCTCTTAGGTAGTAGATATCAAGTAACATCCATAGACATATCTAGCATGGAGTTTTCTCAAGAATAAAAGTTGATGTCAACATGCATCTTGGGTTGGTGGAGTGGTAGTTCAAGTCAAAATAACCAACTAGAATTATCCACCACCTTGTCTTACTCATGATGTCCTACATAGAATAATGTCATAAAGTACCCTAAGCATGAAAAACACTACATAATTCTATGATACTATAGTACCACAAAATAGTGTCAAATTAGTAAAATAGTACCACAAAATATCTCACAAAAAATAAAGAAAAAGAAAAATGCATACATTGTATAACAACAAGGAGAGAGACTTCATCAAATCACCTTTACTATAAAATATCCATGATATTGAACATAGAGTGCAGGTAAATTACCATGATGTCCACATTCATACTACAATTCTTATGATCCATATTCATGAAGCATCCATCTGTAAAATTGAATATTTTGGTTAATTTCGATAAACAATTTACCATTAAAGGTGTTCCCAAACTAATAACCAAAAATAGCAATTTGTAGCGTGCTAATTGCTCTGATACCAATTTGTAGTGTACCAATTGCTCTGATACCAATTTGTAGTGTACCAATTGCTCTGATACCAATTTGTAGTGTACCATTTTAAAGAACCAAGAGGATTAATGCGCTCTTGTAATATTCTGTACACTCTTTTAATAATAAACACAGGCCAATATAACCACATGCATTTAAGCACAATTAAACACACTTAATTCTCAGAGTAAAACATATGGGTATTGCTATAATTAAACCAGTCATATCATTCAACAATAATTCATTTACACAGCGGAAAACATGATAATATATACAACACAGTCGTGCCAAAACATGTTCAAAACATAATTCAGAATACTTATCTTTTATCAGCTGGAGAAATCACCAACCAAGTGCAGGCCTTCCACGAACCTCCCAGCCTTAGACCACACTGTTCATCAGCTCAACAGTAGGTCACCCCCGAGCTGGGACCGAGCTCCACCCCAAGGCAAGGAATCCTAGGCTAGGCTGAGGTTACAGGGAAGATAACACATACACAACCACCAGGAAGAAATCTCTCCCAGGAATCTCCCACGCTCACTGTCCACAGACCCTCATTCCCCACATGCTTGTTCCACCCTAGGAGAGTGCACCTTCTCTGTCACCCAGACAGTCCTTCGGCTGCCAGTCTCCCTTACCTTGGGTTACAGGAACAGACCGGACCAGAATTCTCCGGGCTCTATGGTAGCTACAGGGTTCCTTCCAGGAGTCCTCTTCTCCCTCTGCGCACTTCCTCACCTGGAGGAGTCGCTCACAGGCCAAGAAACCTCATGCAGTCTAGTACTGCGCAGTCACGGCCATCCACAGGAAACACAGACACAGGTTTCCCCAATTCAGTTCAGCAATCGCTAGATGATCTCACAGCAATGTTTCTCGGAACAGGGACTCCACGCACAGGCTAGCTCAGATTCAACGAATAACACAGACACTTCCACTCAATTCAACACAGGCTTCTCGTTCAGGGAACGCACACGGGTTTCCTCAGAGACACGGGCTTTCTCAGAGACCAACACAGACTCCACGCTCAATGGATAGGGTGTTCATGGATTCTTCAGGACAACACATGTTTTTTCTCTCTGTATCGGGATTACACGCAGGTCTCTTGCAAACTGGCCTCCACGGCTCTCGCTCAAGTAGTCGGGTCGAATGGATGCGAACCCCCTTCACGGCTTACTGCTTCTGTTTTATTTGCATGCACCAAGGTCGACACTTGTCACCCTGGGAACTGCATGCATTCCATCCATACGCCTTCCTCCCACCACTTGGGAAATCACGTGTCCTTCTAAAAGGAATTAGGATAAATAATATGCACATGGCTCTTTTTGGAAATAATATTAAAATATTATTCCAAGCCTAAGCCCCCTAGGCTTAGCATCCATCTGTAAAATTGAATATTTTGGTTAATTTCGATAAACAATTTACCATTAAAGGTGTTCCCAAACTAATAACCAACACACCATTGTGTACTTTTGGCATCAAATACCAAGGCGTGAGCATGGGAAATCATGTACAAACTATCATATTTAAACCTATAAATATGAACAAGAAAATTAACTTTGGTTCTATGTGCCATCACAACAGATTTTGAGAGCTACAAATCGGTAAACATAGGCCTGTTTATTGAGTTGGCATTACTAGTAATAAGAACTTGAACCCAAATGTAAAAAGATGGAGTTTTCAAATAATTGTCATACATAATGCATTAGCATTGGTCATTAGCTTTAGTCTTGGCTTTCCAAATCAAGTAAACCAAGCCTTGGAGCTAATAAGTAGAGCCTTTCTTTATGATAGTTATGATTAGTAGCTGAGAAGGTAATGCACCACAATTACATTGAGAATAGAGAACAAGATTTATTTTCACAAAGATTCATGTTGGTGAAATGAGTGGGATATCAGTCCCTTGTCTACTCTCTTACCTTACAATTAACCTTCTTTGCTAGTATAGCTAAAAAAAGATAATAATTCATACATGCATCGACCAATAAGCCTTAAAGAATATAGGATTCTCAATTGATGAGTGAAATGTCTGGAGTGACCCAAACAAGAAATAACCAACCTAGGATTTGAAATTCTATCTCCTTTCTTTGAATTAGGAACTTTGACCATTATTCAGTCCATAATTTCTAAAGCATCATCATATAGTACTCCACTAAAATCAAGAAGCCACCTATCATTTGAAGAACCAAGATCATTTATATAAGTGTAAAGTGCACATCATTCAATTACATGTTTTCTAACTATATTGAAAAATGTATTTGTTTGAAGATATAGATGCACAAGCATATTAAGGATCTTGATGAGCATTTTGAAAGTCCTCTCAAAATTTTTTCTAACATTTTATTAAAGCTAACCTATCTATTAGCATTTTTTACTTCTAAGCTACTTTATTCTACTAGTATTCTCCTTGATGATGCTATTGTGCAAGAGAATAATAGTTTGATTACAAAATTGAAAACACAATTTGATATCCTTTGATCTCACTGGTGCATTTGATGTAAGGTACTAGATCTATAATAATAGCCAAAAACATAAATATTACAAAGAATAACAATGAAACAACACAATATATGAAACCACAACACCAAAATAATACCTTTATTGATAGGAAATAATGTTCACTTGCCTCTTCAAGGGGGAAACCTCCAACAGAGAAGTGCTCTATTACCATAGATCTCAAGACAAAACTTCTCATGCCTTCTACTCTTATTTATACTAATTCTATCTTATAAAGAACATTCTAACAGAAGATCTTTCTAGAAGTAGAAGCTTATATTAGGTCTTCTTACATTGACTTGTTCTCATTTATTAAATAGGCCTTATAAACTAATGTCAACATTTATTACATGGAAAATATATTATTGTACCTAGATGATGGGTTAGGGAGGATAGGTCCCTAACATTCACCCCCCCTTGAAAAATAGCCTTGTCCACAAGGCTTGAGGTGAGGAAGTGGCATCTTCTGAAGTTGTATATTTCCATTGCAATAACACTTCCCGGATGGTGCGTTGACATAGACGACGCTCATGCAGGTCCAAGACTGCTTTGGGTTGTAACCAAATGGAACCTTCTTCATCCAAATTAGGGAGACGGGTTTGAGTGTGGCACTTAGTTACAATCACCTTCTTTAAGCACGAGACATGAAAAACAAGATGGAGTTTAGAATCATTGTGCATAGCTAACTGGTAGGTGAAATGTACCACACACTTGATAATGGCATAAGGACCATAAAATTTGGGAGAATGATTCTGACAATGGTCATCTTTGAGTGAAGTTTTCTTATAAGGTTGCAGATGCAGAAACACCTAGCCCCATTCAACAAATTAACATTCAGAATGACCTTGATGAGCTTGTTGCTTCATGCGATTTTGATCCATCACCAAATTGTCTTTGAGGGTATGGAGAATGGCCTCACGTACTATAATATGTTTTTCAACCTCTTGAACCTTAGAGACGCCTAACATGTATGAGAGAACTGATGGTGGATTTTTCCCATATACTGCTTCAAAAGTATTCATGCGAGTGGTTGTATGGTAAGATGTGTTGTACCACCATTCAGCTAGTGGTAACCACTAAGACCATTGATGTTGGTGGTCATATGTAAAGCACCTTAAATATGTTTCCAAAAAATTGTTGAAAATTTCAGTTTGGCCATCAGTCTAGGGATGATAGGTGGTGCTGAGATGTAATTGGGTGTCATGTAGCTTGAACATTTCTTGCCAAAAATTGTTGGTGAATGTGGGATCCCTGTCAGAGACAATAGAATGTGACATGACATGAAATTTCAATATATTATCGATGAAAATTTGGGTCACTGTGAATGCAGTGAAGGGATGTTGTAGATTATAGAAATGAGCATATTTGGAAAGACGATCAACCACCACCATGATGATTGTATTATTGTCAGATTTAGGGAGGCCCACAATGAAATCCATAGAGATATCCTGCCAAATAGAAGGGGGGATTGGAAGGGGTTGGAGTGTGCCAGGGGATTTGAATGTTTCTCCTTTGTTTCACTGACATACATCACATTCAACCACAAAGGGGCATGCATCCTTTTTTATACCATCCCAGAAAAAATAACGTTTGAACCTTTCATAGGTTTTGGTAAACCCTGAATTCCCAACAATAGGTGAAGCATGAAGCTCAGAAAGCACCATAGATTTAAGTTGTGACTGTTTTATTAGATAGAGACGACCTTTGTAGTGAAGCTCATTATTTTTCCAAGAGTACCTTGGAGAGGCTGGAGAATTTGCTGCAATTGCTAGATCGAGAGATATTTTTGGGATCTTGAAACCATTCCTAACGAGTAGTTTGAAGCTAATTGGGTACAATGAAGGAGAGGGAAAAGAGGGACCCTTTGTCTTCATATTTGCAAGAAAGAGCATCAACAACCAAATTTTATTTTCCCTTCTTGTAAATGATCTCATAATCATAGCCAAATAGCTTGGTAACCCATTTTTGTTTTTCTGGGGATGAAATGATTTGTTCTAGAAAATACTTGAGGCTTTGGTGATGAGTTTCAATATGGAAGCATTGCCCCAATAGATAAGGACACCAAAGATCCACAACATGCATAATAGACAATATTTATTTTTCATATATGGATTGGCCCAATGTCTTTCTGAAATTTGTTTGTTGGTGAAGGCCAAAGGACAACCATATTGCATGAGGACGAACCCAATTCCTTTTTCAAAAGCATCACATTCCAAGACAAAAGTATTGGTGAAGTTGGGAAGGGATGGGACTAGATTCATGCACATAGTGTCTTTCAAGGCCTGGAAGGATTGGTCAGCTACTGGATTCCAAGTGAAGGAATTGTTTTTAAGGAGAGCAGTGAGAGGTGGTGCAATTTTTCCATAATTCTTAACAATCTTGCGATAATAACCTATTAAATCCATAAATCCATGCAAGATCTTAAGATTTTTAGGGCAAGGCCAATACTGCATAGATTCAATTTTCTTAGGATCTACCCATACACCATCTTTTCTCACAATATGACTAAGGTACTCCAGTTATGAGGCACCAAAGGCACATTTAGATTTTTTGAGGAAAATTTGGTTCTTAGAGAGTAGATGGAGAAACTGATCCACATGGGTGAGATGATATGTCCAAATTTTACTATAGATTAGAATATCATCAAATAAAACTAAGACAAAATGATAGAGAAAAGGATGGAAGAAATGATTCATAAGAATTTGGAAGGTGGAGGGGGCATTACATAGGCCAAAGGTATTGACCAAGAACTCATAACGACCCTCATGATTTCTTAAGGAAGTCTTGGGAATGTTTGCTTCTTTCATACGTATCTGATGGTATCCCGAACACAGATTAAGTTTAGTAAAGTACTGAGCATCACTCAATTCATCCAAGAGATCATCAATAACAAGAATGAGAAACTTGTATTTGATGATGAGGGCACAAAATTTAGGACACATGCACCAAGTACCTTATTTCTTGAGTACCATGACCATAGGAGAAGAATAGGGGCTAGTACTAGGGAGGATAACCCCTACTTGGAGCAACTCTTGCACAATTTTCTCAATTTCATTCTTTTGGGAAAAATGATGATGATAAGGGTGAACATTGGGAGGAAGACTACTGGGAAACAGGGGAATGGAATGATCACAAACACCACGGGAAGGGGGAATTCCTTGAGGAGTGGAAAAAAAAGCTTGGTGTTTGGAGATGATAGATTGGAGTTCAGGATGCACAAAGGGTGTCTCAACTGCTTGAATGGAATGGAGTTGGGAAACAATACCTTAATAACCTTTCTTGAGAAGATTTTCCATTCGATGGGAACTGATGATCTCATGAGAACCTTATGTGAATCCTTGGAATTGATATTATTGTCCCTCCTGGTGGAATTGCATGGTTAATGCCTTAAAATCCATGAGAATGGGTCCTAGAGTGCCTAACCATTCAACACCTAGTACAATGTCAGAACTTCCCAAGTCGATGGAAAACATATGAGTTTTCAAGTGGTATTGTCTAATTTGAAAACATACATTTTCACAATGCCCACCACATTTCATGGACCTGCCATTGGAAATCATGATTTAAATTTTTTTGACGAAACAAATATAACAATCAGTTTCTTGGGCAATGCGACAGTGAATAAAATTATGGGTGCTTCCGCTGTCAATAAGGATGATGACTTTCCTATGCTTAATATAGCCAACAAGCTTGAGGGTTTGCAAAGTAGAGAAGCCAGATAGGGCATGCAATGAAATCAAGGGGTCAACTTCGGGTGGGTCAATGGACTCCATAGTAGCATCTGGAAGGGGTATCTCTTCAGCAGAGGAAACTACAACTTCTTCTTTAGCAACATCCTCTCAAATGGCCATAAAACATTTTTGTTCCTTACACTTGTTCCTGGGAAAATATTTTTCA
This sequence comes from Picea engelmannii, assembly GCA_009831015.1. Classification (NCBI taxonomy): domain Eukaryota; kingdom Viridiplantae; phylum Streptophyta; class Pinopsida; order Pinales; family Pinaceae; genus Picea; species Picea engelmannii. The sequence continues at coordinate 76,025 of ML799883.1, read as the reverse complement.
TCACAATTATAGCAAAGAATCTTGAGTTGGCGCTTATCCATTTTGGCCCGAGTTGATTTATGGACCTTGAGGGGAGTGGCAGGGGGGGAAGGATTTTTGGGGCGATGGAAAGGAAAAAAAGAGGATTTTTTTTTCTAGGAAAAAACAACTTGTTTTTCTTCTTTGGCACTTTTAGTAGCTTCCAACCAAGTCTGATGGAAAACCATGAGGACTTGGGCTCATATATAATCCTTTATATCACTGATAAAAACTTCCCATAAGAATGCATCTGTCATACCCTCCGTTCTGAATGTCAAATTCTCAAAGGCAGTTATAAAGTCTTCCAATGTGCCTGACTGTTTCAATTTGGTCAAACGTCCTAAATAGTGGGTGTCAGTGTCAAAGAGTTCATAGATCTCTGCAACAAATTGGGTCCATGAAATATACCTCTAACGTGCATTTTTACACCATTGCGACTATTTCCAGCGTTCAGGATCTAGATAGAGAACAACATAATGAAGTTTTTCCAACTCATCGATAATGCCATGTAGAGAGAAATAATGCTCCATTTGAGTGACCCAACTCGTGGGGTCGGAACCATCAAATTTATTGACCTCAAATTAGGGAGGAAGGGGGTCACAATGAAAGGAGTTGGATTGAAAAATCATGGAATGGTAGGAATCAACACCATCTAAGTGGGACGGTTGGTCCAAGAAGGAAGGGCCCTAGGGGCAGTTCAACAACTCATTGACAACATACTGGAGGGTGGAAAATTGTCCCATGAATTTGGCCTCCATGGCGTCAAATTGTTGTTGGACATGGGTCTCTAATTTTTCAATGGGAATTGGAAAAATCAATCTCAGAAGTCACTTGGTTGATGGTCTCCTTGGTTTGAGTGATGGAAGCTTGTAGGTCTTGGTTGCGAGTCATGGCCATTTGGATATGAGGGGTGCCTATAAAGGAAAGGGGTTGGGTGGGACCACACAAAAGAAGGAATTATAAGTGATAGGTACCACGATGATCAAGGAGAAAAGGGGAATATAATGGAAGAGGTTGCAAATAGGGGCTCAAGGAAAGGGGGTCGGGTCCACTGGAAAAAAAGATTGAAAATGAAAGGTACCACTGCGACCAAGGAGAGGAGAAGAATCCAATGGGATAGGTACCAAATAAGGGTGAAGGAGGGACCAACATACTCTTTTTTTTAACTCCTTTGGAGTTATACTCTGATTTGAATAACACTGCAGTGGTGAAATGGCCACATTATTAACAAGAAGAAATGTGTAGGAATTTTGCAACTCGAATGCAAGAGGTTAGGTTGCACGAAAATAAATCTTGTCTTTTTCTATTATGTTTTTGTCCCAAGGGTGAGGGTGTTGAGGGTTTCTACAAACAAGGGTTTGCTTTGTGCTATATCTCTCTAATATATCTACAGGGTCGAACATTAGTACTCGACCCAATATCTCAGGGAACCAACTAAGGAGGCTAAACCATACCCTTATTCATATTACCCGATTACCTAGGTACTAGAGAGTATCTTCCCAAGTGTTCTTCTCGGTGGCACTATAGCAGCTAGGCGGTCGATTGGTGTATCTATGGAGGTCTTAAGGATATCTAGGTCGATCTATATACAAGTGTTGTCTGATGCGCTACCACTCGAAGAGGTACCAATAGGGATTACAAGGGTAGCCAACAATGTGCTCTTAAGTACCACTTGTAGTTCCTGCATGTATGCTTCCCCAACCACAAATTTATGCGTTGAACGATATATCTATGTAGCTTTAAGACGTCGAAACACGTCTCTACCCTAAAAAAAAAAATCCACAATTTTTTGCCAAGGAAAGTGCTCTGATACCACTTGTAAGGTACCAAATCTATAATAATAGCCGAAAACAGAAATATTGTAGAGAATAACATCGGAACAAAACAATATATGAAACCACAACACCAAAATAATACCTTTATTGATAGGAAACAATGTGCACTTTCCTCTTTGAGGGGGCAACCTCCAGCATAGCAACGTTATATTACAATAATTCTCAAGACAAAACTTCTCATGCCTCCTACTGTTATTTGTACTAATTCTATCTTCTAAAGAACCTTCTAGTGGAATATCTTTCTAGAAGCAGAAACTTCTATTAAGTCTTCTTACATTGACTTTTTCTCATTTATTAAATAGGTCTTATAAACTAATGTTGGCCTTTATTACATGGAAAATATATTATTCTACCTACATGAGGAGTCATGGAGGATAGGTCCCTAACATTTGAACTCCTATAATGCTTTATTAATTATTACTAGATGTGCATTCCTTGGATTTTTCAACAGAGGAGCTAATTAATTCATAATATGTATAATAAAGCAGTTTAATGTTCAAATTGTCTATTTTTTACAAGGGACTCGTACTACTAGTCCAAGATGCCCAATTTTGGACATATCGAAGTAGGAACAAGAACCAATTATGAAGGTTCAAGCTTAGAAATTTCCAATGGCTAATCAAGAAGGGTGAAGTTTTGAGTGTTCAAGTGAAAGTTCAATTCTCCTTTAATGTGATTTTTGGTGTGGTTGTCTTCAAATATTAATATAACCAATCCTTATATTACACATGTATGACATAATTTATGTGTGAAAAATTGAAGTAAATGTTCATATTTGATTCAAGGAAAACAACATTGTATCATCACATTCAACCACAAAAATCATCACATTCAACCACAAAAGAGACTCGTAAGTGTAGTGCCAAATACTTTGATAAATGAAGATGTCATTCAGAAAGTGAAATATTATGTGACAATGTTGTGACAACAACAAAGATATTCTATACACCATGGTTTTCAAAAAATCAAAACTTGTAATGCATTTTCTAAAAAGGAAACTAGAACTTTGAAGGATCAACCATTTATCATGAGATAAACTAGATTAACCATTAGTGTTGTGCAAGTAAGTTGTGCACGGTTAATTAATTGTGTTTACTTGGTATGAGACAAATTTTGAAAGAGATTGAAGCCTTCATTCATTTACAAAGTGAACATCATTGTTGTGTCATCAAAATTATAACCAATTTATTGTTCAAAATACTGTATTTGACATGAAAAACTTATCATATGTATCATCAAGTTATGATCCAAGAATTCATTTATCAAAATCAAAATCAAATTTCTGAGAGTGATCACGGTGCTTGTAGAGTATTGTTTGTTATTCAAGAATTCAAATATCGAACCCTACTTCAACTTTTGTGTTATTAGATGCGTAAATGTTGAACCATAACCAAAGGAATGAAACATAATGGGTTGTGTGAAAGAGAGGAGCATCGACAATAAATGAACCATTAAGCATCACATTCATCACAACTTTAAGTGTTTCCATTGTCTGATTATATTTTTTGATGTCCAAAGGTTAACCACAAGTTTATTATGCAGAAAATAGAGAGAAATTACTAGCCCCTTCAAGGATTTGTTAGTTATGTATTAATCCATCACCGTATTTGACCATTAATAACAAAAAAGGGGCACCCCAATTTGTTATAGCATATGTCTCTTTATAAGGTTTTAAAAGTGAATACAAGTGTGAATGTGCATAAATGAACGAAAGATGATACTTTAGATTTGAAATTTAAAAGAATATAAACAATGTGTGTACCCAGATTTGAGCAAACCCTCATAAAATTTAGACTAAATTTCTTGAAGAAAATATTAAGAAAATATTGCATGAAAAAGAGTAATGTCTACCACAATGATGCATATATCAAATATGCACTATGAAATTGGTCAAGAAATAACTTACCATATTAGATAATTAATATTTGTACCCAAATAAGCCATGTAACTAAATCGAGTAAGTTAGTTAGGGGTTAGTGCCAAAGTGTTTGTGAAAATGAAGCTTTGCATAGCACTATAATGGATAAAGCTTTGTGAATATAATGGATAAATCTCATCATGATACAATAATTGCAATGACATGGAATGCAGTCTCATATATGAATCTATAGTAATTGCATTTCAGAACTGGTTCAAACAATTATTAAATTCCTCTAATCATTTGTATTATCTGCCCCAAAATGTTTTAGAAATGTGATTCAATGCGTTTTTGGGTGCATTTTTTCATGAGTATACTTATGTTTACAAGGAATAGTATAATATTTGAATTTATGTTCCAAGAGACATTGATGTGGGGATGTTTAATCATTGTTGTATTCTTTTCTAGTTTGTGTGGATGTTATGAATGCTTCCTAGAACATGATAAACATGACATAATTACAACCTATAGAATTACAAATTCATCTCATATATTCCACTCCATGATCAGAATGTGGTGGTATGTACACCTTATAAAATATTGTAAAATGTTTTGCATATTTTATTCAGAATTTGGAACAATTATGATGAATCATAAATTATGCTCAAGTTGTGTGTTATTATATATGTCATGCATAGATTTTTTTGTAGTTCCCATAAAGAGTCTTCATATATAACCTTGGATATTAAATGTTGCAAATTCATTTTACAGTCTCAACTAGCAAAATTCTCAGCTTGCAAATTATGAGGTTGTTTGTAAATTGACCATAATTATTTTACCGGGGATCTTATTTCTAAATTTTTTTCTATTTGGATAAATTGGAAGTTTTGTTTTTGTATCAAGCTATTTTATTTTATTATTATTGATCATAAAGTTTCTATGAGAGATAATTTTACCAAGAAATATATGAGAGATATTATGGCACGGACATTTCTTTGTTTATTTGTTTTTCACGAGAATTAGTGTTTGTAATCATACCCAGCTGTTGAGATTCTCCTAAATAACTATTAAAAATTGGATTGTTATAAAAACTGAAGTTATAGTTCAAAGGATTAGAGTTAGCTCTCAAGAATGGAATACCACAAGCAAGTAAACTAATAGAAGTAGTAGCTATTGGTTGGGAATTGTTCGATCAACATGTCTTAATGGTATGCAATGCATATATTCTCACTGATTTAATGGGATTAAGGTTCAACAATTGATGTGAAATGGTCTGTGTTGCATGGGTCCTCATAATCTTAACAAACTTGAGA
>ML799883.1:27869-49665 GCA_009831015.1 Picea engelmannii | reverse complement strand
CTCCATTGCATTGAGTGCCCTGGCAAGAGGGGAAAGTATTTTCTAAACCTAAATCTTGGTGAGTTGCATGCCTTATTGGAGAAGTTGTGTTGCTTAGTCTGTGGAAGGTTGTCACGAACTTGTTGTTGGAGGGGTTGAATCTGTTCCACCAACCTGTTGTCTCTGAGCTTGACAGGGCATTGTATAGGCACCATTGTAGGTGAAGAAACATTATCTACATTCTCTTCTACAATATAATCTTGCTGGATAGAAGGTGTTGAGGTTGTAGTGCTTGTAGTGGCCTTTGGTACATCCTTTGAACAAACTATTAAGATGATGAATTTTGCAATATGAGAGATTACCTTGTGGCATTGTTTTGGTGGAACAATAGTTGGAACTACCTCTGGTATCCTGTAGAGTTGACCCCTTAGAGTAATAATGACACTAGGTGGTTGAGACTCATAAACATCATGACTTTTCCACATTTTTTTTGGTGCCTGAATTTCTGCTCAATTTTGATAGCATATCGATAGGTAGTTCCCAATGATGATATGTTTAGGAAATCCATTTATGTTTGGATGTACCTATGCAGATCCCCATGATATTTTAGAACGAGATGTCACTTAGAGTCTTTGATACCCATCTTGGTACACAAGGTATGAAAATTATTTGTGAACTCTCGCAATGATTGGCTCCTCTCTTGTCGTAGTGTGGTCCATCTCATATATTGGTCTTCATAGTTATCAATAGGGTAGTATTGTTCCTTGACCGCATCCACAAAAAATTCTAAAGTGGGCTCAACCCCATATATTCCAGATTCCTATATGGAAATTTGCTCCTAGTAACTTTTCCACCAATGTTTTCCATGGGGGAGAGCCTTGAGGAGTGCGAAGGTGATCATTTCCCTGTTGGAAAAATTGTGAACAAAGAAATAACCTTCTATCAGGTTTAACCAATTTTACAAAGCATTTGCATCTATCTGACCTTCAAATATGGGAATATCAAAATTAACTTGTACCTTGAAGGGAGAGGTTCCTCCAAAGTGGCCTCTTGATGAATATGCGCTTGTTGCTATCGACAAGAATTGAAGGATGTGGGAAAATTATCCATCATTTCATCCCTATGTCACACAAGAGATTTCTCAAACAACAGGTTAATATAATCTTCTGCTCCACCGTTTTTATTTTTTTTCGCCATCGAGGGTTTCTTGGGCGTGCGAGAGAAATTGTCCTCGAGAGAGATAAGCTCGAAACCCAACTAGCTATACTCGGACCTTGTCAGGGACATGCACTGAAAAATGATCAAGAGAAACCTGCTTTGATACCACTGATCTATATTATTTTCGGAACAAAATGAGCGCAAAGATATTACAATGAAATACTCATATAAATTTCAAGAAGTGGAGAGATACAACAATACATGATTTCTATTAATGAAACAAATGTACAAATACTGTAAAAATAAAGAGTGCAAGACTCACTACAATGGTGACAACTTTATCTCTAAGAAGAGATGTGACGGCTACACTCATTCACAAGAATATGATTAAAATGAGGCCCTAAATGCCTTTTTATGATAAACCTGAATGCAAAAATCCTAGACATCCAAAAACCTAACCCTAGGAGATGAAGCGCCAAAATTCATGTGGGCCTCATTTGGGCAAGTTAGTACATTAACTTCCCATGATCGTAACTTTCCCATACGATCTTTGTTTTAGGTGTGTGATAGCTCATTGGAAAGGTCTTTTTGAGAAATACACATTATTCCATCAAGTTGTGATTGCATAAACCGTTTAACTGTGGATAGCCAAGAAACTATTGTTTAGAGACCCAAAATGACCCTGGAAGTACAGAAAGATGTATTGACATGAAAAATTCCAAAAGAAGCCAGTTGGAATAGGTTGGAAGCCACCAATATCGACATGGATGTTTTGTAGGGTTTCAGGACAGCCCCATAAGTGCAGAACCCACAATTACAAACAAATTTCCCTATTACAGAGAAACCCGTTGAACTAAAACATGTCGAGATGAGCTAATTGGAATATGGAACATGTGGGTGCCCACCAATATCCACCTGAATCAATCCTCCCCCCTTAGAAAGAAATGGTCTCCATTGTGTTGAGTGCCCAGGGAAGAGGGGAAATCATTTTTTGAACCTAAATCTTAGTGATCTGCGTGCCTTGTTGGAGAAGTTGTGTTGCTTGATCTGTGGAAGGTTGTCATGAGCCTGTTGTTGGAGGGGTTGAATATGTTCCACCAACCTGTTTTCTATGGGCTTGATAGGGAATTGTGTAGGCACCATTGTATTTAAAGAAATAATATATGCTTTCTCTTCTACAATATTCACTTGCTGGATAGAAGGTGTTGAGGGTGCAGTGGTTGCAGTGGCCTTCTATGCACCCTTTGAATAGACTGTGGAGAGGATGAATTTTTTAGTATGAGAAATTACCTTGCAACATTGTTTTGGTGGAACAATAGTCAGAACTACCTCTAGTAGTAGAGCTGACCCCTCAAAGTAATAATGACACCACAGGGTTGAGACTCATAAACAACATGATGTTTCCAAATATATGGTTGGCCCAAAACAACATCACAGACATCAAGAGGGGAAACACCACACACTACCTCATCCTTGTGTTAGGACCCCTATAATTTGTAGGGAAATCAGTATTCTGACTGATATCTATTTCTGGCAGAAAGCTCTCAATACATCTCGGCTGTTATCACATGCTAATTTTTACAATCTCGGCATAAATTTGGTTTTGAAATGACCTTTGGTTTCACAGGTTATTTGGACAAAAGGTCAAAAGAATGGTGTAATGTTAGCTTTTATATTCAGAATGAGTTTACAAAAATTGTAATTTTGGCTAAATTTTAGTTTCTTTTTAGCCCAGGTTTGGCTTTCGGGCTTTTATAACAGGGTTTTATTTAATTTAAATTTCTGCCAAAAATTTTGGGCCCGAAGGCTAATCTTCAATCCTCGAGCCACGCATTTTCATCAACAACAACACTATATCAAACAACCACAATAAACAAGCCAGCGCCCAAGCGCTAGGCACCAAGCACAAGATAAACCCCGTGAAGAGAAAAATATAAAACACAACAAGTTTAACCTCATGCCAGGTGCCAGAGATGATGTGTGGGTGTCTAAAAGATTAACTAGGTGTCAAGGGAGATGTTTATGGATCTCGAGCCTAACACCATCATCAATGTTTGATCCAGTGTTTATGGTCATATATTCAGGGATGATAACTTTTTGTTCGACCGTGTATCTTCTATCCTGATCCATTTAAATGCACAACGCATGATTTCAAATGTTTATGTGTCTAACTGCCAATTTGCTAGGGTTTATGCTTGTGCATTGGATGGTTATGTCGAACTATAGAACATCCAAGTGTTGCCAATCCTATCTGAACAATAATATGAGATGTTTGTCAAATGTTTAACAAAAATCTTCCAGATGTTTAATGTTTTGGTTTCATAGTGATTAATTTGGGGTAACAGGGCAACATATACTTGAGTGTGATCGTCTCTGTCATGAAAGGTGTTCATATGCATATATAGAAAGGCATCTACACCAATGAGATAAAACATCCACAAAGAAACAAGGAGCAGTATCCACACGAGGTGCCACGAAGAGGAGAGTCCACGAGGGGCATCATGTTTTCTCTTCATGTCGATGGAGTCGAAGATTGAAGGACCATTAGTTGTACAAAGTGCCAATTGTCAACAAGCAAATCTGAACCGTGAGCTTCTAGGTGTCGATGGAAATAATGGGACTGTTGTCTCAGGGTTTTACAACAATTATTCTTGTAGGCCTCTTTTATTTTTTTGGAGATTAAAAGACCATATGAAATTGAATCACTTACAGAGAACCCTGATGAATTGAAGGAAAATTTTATGTTTCTTCATCATCTAGAAGCATTGAATTGGTTGAGGAAATGATGGCACAAAAAATAAAAACGTTATCCTAGCTGACTAAATAGATCTTGTGAAAACTATTTTTGCATGTGTTTTCATCTCATCACTATGTGAGGAATTCAAGTCTTCCCAGGAAGTGTAGTAGAATGCCTAAAGGGACTAATAGCCATGTGATTAGTTCAGGAAATCATATTCAACATCAACAATATCAACTTCTTCAAATGGATCAGATCATTCTGTAGAAGTCTCTGCTCACTCAAGTTCTGAACCAATTGTTGCTTCAATATTAGTAGTTGAGAGGTTGGAAGGTCTTGATGTAGTTTTGGAAGTGGGAATGTCTCATCATTCCACATTTGTGGTTTTTGATGGGAAAAATGAAATTTCCACAGAAGGCTCAGGACCAGACACAAAGTTTCTTTTACATAGATCATGTGGATTGCCAAGTTTAATCTTCCCTCTTTGTAGAGGAAACTTTAAAGGGTGGAAGATTGTACATTCAGTTCGCAAATATTTGAATGTTGAGGCGAGGAGTTGTGCTCAAGAATCATGTTCATTTGTTGCAACTTATGCTGAGTTTTTTTTCTTCTATGGGCTCTTGATCTGAATGTGGTTGAATATCATGGTAGTGCAAAAGAAAGAGGTATAATTCGACAATATGAGTGGAACCAAATAAGTTCTCATCATATTTTCATTATCATAGAAAAACTATAGTGCTAGTTTCAAATGTGGACTATTGGAAGTTATCGAAATAGTCTAGATTTGTCTTCCTAATTTAAATGGCACATAAGTATCTTTAGGAAACTAGATGGCAGGTGACATGGTATTTTCTACAATATTAGACAACAAGATTTCAGGGATGACTGCCTAATTTTGTGCAGAAGTTAAGAAGATCTTTTGGGTAAAATAGAATATCCAAAAATAAGGAAAGATATGCAGCATCATGAAGAGATATTCCTAGTATAATTTTATCTCTCGAAGATGCTTGATCCACTTTATAAGGACCAACTAGCAACGAGGAGTTGATGAAGTTATAGATTTCTGGAGATTTTGTTAACATTTTCATGCACCCTCTTCAATTTTTGATAACATTGTTGGCAAACCACTTGTTAGTTACAGAGGAGACAGAGGAGAATGGATGATTGTGTGGCAGATATATCCATATTTCAAGTAATAACTACAACATTCAGTGAGATTTCTTCCAACATTTTGAGGCAGAGGACCAACAGTCAATGCAATCTGTCGAGAGGATAAATCCACAAGCAATTTAAACAGTTCGTGAGCCTTTGGAGATATTGAAAATTATATTTTTTTGTTTCTTTTTAGTTTTCTGTTCCTAGAAACCAACAATAGTTTGTTTTTTTATTTTGATTATTTAAACTATAACTTTCTATGTAAAGGTATTTTTTTTTGGTGATATGGGAGCCCAACAAGCTATTGTGTAATATCTTTAGGATCAACTAGTAATAGAGAAATGCATTTACATGATTCTCATGTAGAAGCGTTGGTGGTGTGTTCCCTTTCTGTTTTCAGTTATTTTCCTGTTATCTTTCATGCATTTTCATTTCTTATTATTGAAAGAAAGTAATAGAGTATAATTTATGTATGCATACTCTGTGTCTAATTTTTCAATAATCTCTATGTTATTCATCTGAAGCTTTGCAAAGGAATTCTTAATTTCTCCTCTGTTAAGCGGATCTGTTGGCACAGGGGCATACCCGGGGTTCAATGCTACAACAACGTACCAACAAAACCCTAACTATCGGCCCTTTCGACAACACCTGTGAAGCAGATGAAGTCTCACCCGAGGTAGAGGTAGGGGTGGTTGAAAGACTCAGGTGCTTGAAACCTTAGCTAGGACACAGATCTGTGATTATTTTGCTTGCAAAGAACTTAGCATCAATCATTCATCAATATTTGACCCTTATTATACTTCACAGATAACACAGAGCATCGAAGTATTCACTTCGATCTAAGGTAATTTAGCACTTGGAAATAGTAAAATAGATCAAATACAATAAATCAACACTAGCCATCTTCATACATATCAGATCTACTATTCATACACATCTAATGAAGCACAAATAATAAGTAGATCTATCCAAATATATCAAAGAACTTAGCCAAAGCAGAGATAAACACATCAAGTCAAAGAACAAAGCATAACACACAGATTCATGTGGTTCACCCCCACCCTGGGGCTACGTCCACCAACTCTTATTTTTTATTAACATCTCCAATTGGTTACAAGCACGAAGATACCAAAACCCTATTGTTCATAGGATAGAAGATCTACGCAACTCGCTAGATCCTTCTTCCTTGCGTTACAACACAAAGCCTTCTATATCTCCACACAGGGACTTGCACTAAGCTTTGCAGGTCTTACAAGATGCACAACCCCTTGATCACACAGATCCCACTCGAAACATAGCCTATATCACATAGATACAATCCATATATAGTTTACTAGATGCCTAGACATCTATTTATACATTACAAAAGTGGCCCTAAACATGGGTAAACCCACGGGCCAACATCCCTATCCCATTACATTGTCCCAAAACCCAAAATGGGCCCAAAAGTGGGCCGATATCCCGTGATCTCTGCTTCGCCTGGCGCTCCATCTTTTACAGGCTGTCAAAGTCCCAAAAATGGTCAAATGTGACCAAGTAACTTCAAAACTTGGTCAAGGGCCAACAGGCCCCCAACACTGACCTGTGACTTGTCCTGAGTCACTCTGGTTTGAGCAATTCCACCTCGAATGCCTCGAGCTTGTCTGAGCTGCTTCAACTTGTTGTAGTGTGATTTCCTCTTGCTCAGTGAAATCCTTGGCGAGTGCATCACTGACTGGTCCCTCTAGGCATTGTTCTGTTGTACTCACAACCTGTTCAAGTTCTACTCCTTGGTTTTCAACTTAGGTGAATAGTTGGCATGCCTTTTCTTGCATTGGTTGAAGTCATTGAGAGACTTCCATTACTTTACTCTGAAGTGTGTGTACCTACTACTGGGCCATGCGTTGCTCTGGAAACCTCTTCACTCTCTCAACTGGTGATAAGGACTTCAACTGCGCTTGTAACGTGTCTGCCTGCTACTTTGCGTATTGGAGATGCGACTCTAATGCCTGTAACTCTGGATTTTCCATGAGGTTTTCATACGTCTAAGTGATTTTGGAGCTCAACTGCTTGTGTTCCAAGGAAAAGGCTTTCAATCTGCCAACTACGCTACATGCAATTTCCTCTCTTAGATCTCTTACTTCTTGAGGAGTCTCGGGCACAGTGTGAAGTTCCGGGTCTGTGATGCGCTACTGAAGCTGTTGGATCACTCCTTCCAGTTGTGCCACCTGCTATGGAACCCATTCTTCTGCCTGGACTTCAATGACTGTCACAGAGAGAAGTGCTCTGTGAACCCGTTCCTGTACTTCAAGTTGCTCTGCGAGCAACTATTCCTTGTCTTACTGTAGCGCTGCTTTCTCTTCCTCCCACTTTGCTTGAAGAGTTAGTTTTTCTCTTTCTGCATTACTGCGTTGTTTTAACATATCTTCCTATGCCTGCGCCAAAGCCTGGGTGGCTTGTGCTGTCTCTTCCTAAGCTCGTCAAAGGTGAGCTTCAACTTTATCGTCAATCTGGTGAAATTGGACTGGATCATCTCCCGGTTATTATATTCCACGTGTCGAGGGCACAATAGAAACTGCGTGGTTGGATTGTAGTGCTTGCTGCACCTCTTGAAGTTCACCCTTGATTCGGCTGAATACCTCCTCCTGCTTCGCTTCTTTCTTTTCTGCGATCTCCAGTGAAGCGTCATTTAACGCAGCAACTAAAAAGTTGAAGTCGTCTGGGGTGAGGGTAGTCTTAAACGTAGTCCTGGTGGCTTTATCTTTCTTATGGGATGAAGGATTTGGTGGGGTAACCTTTCTTTTCTTGGATGGATCCTCCTCTCTAGGTGGAGTAACTTCGCCTTTGTTTTTCTCGACTTCTATGCCACCTAGCTCTCCACCATCAACTCTTTGCTCAGATGAGATCAAATTGGTCTTCACCAATGTGCTATGGACATCATGCACTTCATCATCTTTCTTCTCCTTGCTTGGTCCAGGTGTGTCCAGCATAGTTTTAGGGCTATCCACATCAGACATCTCTACGGGGTCCACTGGAACAAGGAGGTCCACCGACGATTCCTTGGTAATCTCCTTTCAAGTCATCTTCTGTCAACTTGTAATATGATTGGAGATGCTATTTATGCTCATTAGCGTGCACTGTAATATAGGTGAAGTGGCAGTCCACGCTGAATTTCATTACGGGTCTAAACCTATAAAGTGTGTTCGGAGTGATGCACGATGTATCCTGGATTGCGATCTTCAACTGGTTGTAATAGGCGTGGAAGAAAACATTGGACTGCCACTGCTTGTTCATGTCGCTGGAGTACCACAACGTATAGAACTTCACAGCCAGTGGTTCGAAGGGTTCAATATCTGGGAAAGTGGGGCCTTCTGGTAGCTCCCAGGCAATGAAAGAGATTAGTATGAGAAGCCAACTAAAGTGGAACTCATACCCTTGGTCTTGCGCTTCTCTGCAATCAAGCTCTAATTGATTGACAAGGTACTGCACCCAGTTCATCTGTAGTCCCTCTGTGCACTTCCCTGTGAGTTCAACCACAAATCTGGTCACTTTAGTTGGTCTATTCTTATGAACTAATTTTCCCACGATCAACTGATAGGCAAGGAACATTGCACCACTCTGGATAGAGGCTACCTTATAGCCTCACGTGCCCTTCTCGACATCGCCATAAGTTTCTTTAATTCTCTACGCTAATGCTCGGTCTGAGGTCTTTCCAGGGTAGAACTCTTATGGGTCAGGGCCTTGCATACTAAGCCCTTTGATGTGATTGATCAAGGTCAGATCCACAGTGATGCGTTGGTTCAGCCATAGGTATCCGCTGTGATAGCACGACAACAGTAAATTTACACATGCATTCACCTCCTGATGTCGTATGAAGTGCGTAATTTTCATCAAGTTGAGTAGCGTGGACTGCAAGAGGTTCTGGGTCCATGACTGCGGGATGATATTGGAATTCTTGCCTTTCATCCTGGTTAGATACTTGTGCGGGGCTAGCATGTTGTAAGCCTTTCAATTGCCAAGTTTGAAGTCACTAAACTTCAATGCCGTGAGCTTATCTTGGTCAGCACGAACTGCACACACCCCTTTCATAAGGTACGCTGTGATCAAAGTATACTCAAAGTCTCGAGGGACACTGTCACGGTTGATGGTGCCACTGAGAGGTGGTAGGTAAGCCGGTAGAATGCGCAGAATAATCTTGGCGTTCGTAATGTCGTCTATGTGCTTTGTTCTTGTCTCTGTCGTGGTTCTGGAAGTTCCCGCTCCACGAGCAGTTGAGGGAGAGGCTTGGAATCCTCCTGTTGATGATTCTTGCACACCTGTAGACATCCTTCTTTCTGACATGACTCTCTCAGTCATTAAGTCAATCAAAACTTATTCGACTACTTTCTCTGTGGCATTGAGATCATCCAACATACAAGCTCGGGGTCAATTCTTGGGGTCAATTATATCGGGTATGAACTAAATTCAAAGACAACAATGGAGGGTATGAGAACAAGGAAATGATCACAGTGAAAAATAATCTTCGGCTGTGAGCTAAAATTCTTAGTTAGCAAAAAGTATTATCGGTGCGTGGCGCGACAGACTAAGTAAGAAACTTAGCAACAGTCTTGTTGCAACGGGTATGAGGCATCATTAACTCATGTTCTATCCGTTATGGCATGGTATGATGGTCTAGTGGCAAACCATCAATGCTTTTCGACCTGTTCGGAGTGACAGTTGAATGGTTATATCGGCTTCCAACAGCTATATTGCTTCGCCTCGGTGAAGTGGCCTATGTCGCTAGTCTGATATCTCGACGAAGTTCAATTTATGCAAGTTTTCCTTCTGCGAGGTTCCCTCTGGAATATTCTGTAGCCTATTGATCTTATCTCTCTTTTTAATTAGCTTCCTAGCCTTATTTCCAGTGAGCTTCGTCTCGATGATTCTCTTCCCATTATGATTCTTATTTTCCTTGGAAATAGTCACTTCGCGGTGTTGAGATTCTTTCCTAAGACTCAGGGGTAATACTTCTTCTATATTTGCGACAAATACTGCAATCTTTTGTGAGTCCTCTAGTGCTCTTGCAACTTTGACATCTGGGCTTCGGGTGTCAAATATCTTCGATTTGTTCTCCTGTTCTTCAATCAACTGCACGATCCTTCTTATCATGAAATCTTTTAACTCTTGTCTATGTTGTTCTAAAACCTTTTCTTCTTCCTTCTTTCTGGATTGATCTCTCTCAATCCAAGGTTTTTCAAGTAACATAGTAAACATGGTGTTGTCCTCAATAAACTTGATAATCTCAAAATCTTCCTCTGTCGAAGTTCCATTAGCATTCATAGATATTTGAGTGAGCCTTCCACATAGGTTCACCAGTTTTCCTCTGAATATCCCTATTCCTCCAAATGAAGGGACCATAGCAAGTTTCCCAATAGCTTCCCAAGTTCTTTCTGACATAATGTTCACCTGTGTTTCTTCATCAAGAACATAGTCAATGTCGAAGTCCCCTATTCTTACTTCGATGCATTCTTTTTCTTTAAATATCTCTGATAACCTAACATGTCAGTTCTCATTCAAGGTGTCTTTTATCTGTAGCAATACCTTGTCGGATTCTTTCTGGGGTTTGGCTATTTCTGGAGCTGCCTTAGGGTTTTCTTGACTCATATTCATTCTTTGAAGATTAGCAATCATTCTAGGGAAATCCAATACTTCATGGTCCAAATGTTTGCAACAGAGACAACTAGGTCTTCCACCAGGGCATTCCTTAGCAAGATGTCCTGGTCTTCTGCAACTATAACATAGGGTTAATCCTCGCTTTCTTTTAAATGATCCCCAACCTCCAATGTATTGTGCACTAGTGTCATGGTAGCTAGCCTGCAAAAAATTCTTTCTATGATCCTACATCCATTTGTTAGTCCAAACATTCTTTCTATGCATAGGTATAACATATCTATTACTGTACTTATCAGATCTATTCATATCAAGATTTCTTTCATCTATCAGAGCCCTAGTTTTCAATCTAGGACATAATCTATCAAACATACCTAGATCCATACTCTAGAAACAAAAATTTTCACTTATTTTACTTTTGCAGAGCACAAAGCTTCTAGATCTAAAAACTTTTAATTATTCTTACCTTTATTAGAGCACCGAGCTTAGAAATCTTACCTCTTTTCTGCAGATCTGACCTCTTTTCTTCATAAACTTCCACTTTTACCTTTCTTAGAGCACAAAGCATTCAGATCTCGCTTCTTTTCTTCAGATATGGCCTTCTTTCTCTAGGACCAAGCTTTTCAGATCAAGTGGAATACTACCCACTAGGGCACAGATCCTCACACAGAGCTTCCACAGTTTCAGGACAAATATTTGCACAAAGTTTCCTCTTCTTTAGTTCCCAGCAATCACAGTTTCAGGTACTGGCAACAGAACCATTTGTTGGCACAGGGGCAGAATTGGGGTTCAATGCTACATCAACGCACCAACAAAACCCTAACTATCGACCCTTTCAGCAACACTTGCGAAGTAGATGAAGTCTCACCTAAGGTAGAGGCAGGGGTGGTTGCAATACTCAGGTGTCTACAACCTTAGCTGGGACACATATCTGTGATTATATTGATTACAGAGCACTTAGCATCAATCATTCATCAATATTTGACCTTTATTATACTTCGCAGATAGCACAGAGAATCACAGTATTCACTTGGATCTAAGGTAATTTAGCACTTAAAAATAGTAAAATAGATTAGATATAGTAAATCAGCACTGAGCATCTTCATACATATCATATATACTATTCATACACATCTAATGAAGCACAAAGCATAAGTAGATCTATCCAAATATATCAAAGCACTTAGCCAAAGTAGAGATAAACACATCAAGTCAAAGCACAAAGCATAACACATAGATTTACGTGGTTCACCCCCACCCTGGGGCTACGTCCACCAACTCTTATTATTTATTAGCGTCTCCAATCGGTTACAAGCATGGAGATACTAAAACCCTACTGTGCACATGACAAAAGATCTGCGCAACTCTCTAGATCCTTCTTCCTTGTGTTACAGCACAAAGCCTTCTATATCTCCACACATGGACTTGCACTAAGCTCTGCAAGTCTTACAAGATGCACAACGCCTTGATCACACAGATCCCACTCGGCACATAGCATATATCATATAGACACAATCCTTAGATAGTTTACTAGATGCCTAGACGTCTATTTATACATTACAAAAGTGGGCCTAAACGTGGGTAAACCCACGGGTCGACATCCCTATCCCATTACATTGTCCCAAAACCCAAAATTGGCCCAAAAGTGGGCCAAGATCTTGTGATCTCTTCTTCGCTTGGCACTCCATCTTCGACAAACTGTCGAAGTCCCAAAAATAGTCAAATATGACCAAGTAACTTCAAAACTTGGTCAAGGGATAACAAGATCTCTCCCTTTTCACCCCATTCATCCACACTAAATCTAAGACGATCCAACGGTTTTTACTATCCCGCCCTGTGGAGACATTTACTTCTAGATCTGAACTGATCCTTACTTTATAAATAGACCCCATAGCCTAATGGAATTCTAAAACATTCCTTCAGCCCAACATCTCAAATCTAAAACAAATTCCGCACCTTATAGCTAGCCTAACATCTAAAATATAAAACAAATCTAGATCAGACAGAGAGAGCCCTCTCTAAGTCTTGGAGGGTTAGATCCAGGACTCCAAGAAGTTTGATGTTACCTCTGTGACTGCCTCCACAACCTTGTACAAATTACAAAGTGCTAACAGAATGGTGACCATATTAGGGAACTTTCTCCAGTAGTGCACTTCAAATTTCAGTTTTGACTTTTGATGGTGAACAAAATCCAAACACTAGGAAGGTTGTACCATTCACCTAGCAACTCCATTGTTCAAGATCCCGAGCTTCAAATTTTAGAGCGATTTCACTGCCAAAGAATCCAGATTTCAAAGCATTGATGGTGATCTGAGATGACAGAGTATGTGGAAAACCCTCTCTTTGGTGAAATGTTACAAACTTTGAGGGATGAGTTAGCAGAAGTTCAGATTGATGAAAATTTCTCAACATCAATATTTATTTTCTTGAAATCCAACCGACTCACACCTGAAGGTAAAAGTTGTTTTTTTGGTTTAATTTCTAAAAGATTATAAAATGGATTTGAACTATTGGATGTTCAAATTGAATCATATGATTTCTAAGATCCTAAGCAGTTCTTGGAAAGTCTTCCTCCTCCAAAAAGATATGAAATTGTTATACCATTTGACTTGCAGATAGAGGAAGAATATGGTTATGAGTCTGAGATCGTAGAGATGGAATCAAGGTTCATCCTTGATGAAGAAATTGAAAAAGTCATCCAGGATCAACTTGTGATTGAGAGCCTAAAAAGTATATCAATAAATTATGAATTTATGGATCCTGTAGCTGATCATATGACAAATATTTCCAGTCCCATTGTACACATCCATCTACAGTTTCCATTACACTTCACACCTTGGGTTTTCTGGAAAGAGGGTCAAATTGTTTCTCCAATGTTTTTAATAAACATTCAAGAAGTCAATGTATCTAATCAGTTGCTTGACTGGCTGCACTGACACTATTGTATTGTTTAGAACAAAGAAATTATCAGTAGATTAGAGTAGGTAGGACTGTTCCAATAAGCTCAACAGGATGAGCACTTCTTTCAATTCAGTTTTTCATAGTTTTATTTTCAGTTTGGTTTGTAGCCCTCAGATTTGGAACAGGTACAAGAAATAGGTATAGGATTTTATTTTACAGTCGAGGGACAACCCAATGATTAGCTGGTCTACGAAACTCAAAGTTTTATGAATTCTTGACACCTACCAAGGAGATGCCATCCCCAGGTGGAGCCTATGTTAGGGCCCCTATAATTTATAGGGAAATCATTATTCTAACTGATATCTATTTCTGGCAGAAAGCTCTCAATACATCTCATTTGTTATCACATGCTAATTTTTACAATCCCGACATAAAATTGGTTTTGAAATGACCTTTGGTTTTGCAGGTTGTTTGGACAAAAGGTTAAAAACATGGTGTAGTGGTATATTTTATATTCAGAACGAGTTTAAAAAATTTGTAATTTTGGCTAAATTTTAGTTTCTTTTTAGCCCAGGTTTGGCTCTCAGGCTTTTATAACAGGGTTTTATTTAATTTAAATTTTTGCCAAAATTTTTGGGCCTGAAGGCTAATATTCAATCCTCGATCCATGCATCTGCATCAATAACAACAGAAGATCAAATAGCCACAACAAACAAGCCAACGCCCAAGTCCTAGGCGCCAAGCACAAGATAAGCCCCATGAAGAGAAAAATATAAAACACAACAAGTTTAACATCATGCCAGGTGCCAGAGCTGATGTGCGGGTGTCTAAAAGATTAACCAGGTGTCAAGGGTGGTGTTTATGGATCTCGAGCCTGGTACCATCGCCAGTGTCTGATCCAGTTTTTATGGTCAGATATTCATGCCTGACAACTTTCTGTTCGGCCGTGTATCTTATATCCTGAGCCATTTAAACGCACAACACATGATTTCAAACGTTTATGTGTCTAACTACCAGTTCGCTAGGGTTTATGCTCGTGCATTGGATGGTGATGTCGGACTATATAACATCTGAGTGTTTCCAATCCTATCTAAACAATAATATGGGATGTTTGTCAAATGCTTAACAAAAATCTTCCAGATGTTTAGTGTTTTGGTTTCATAGTGATTAATTTTGGGTAACAAGGAAACATATACTTGAGCGTGATCATCTCTATCATGAAAGGTGTTCATAGGCATCTATAGAAAGGCATCTACACCAATGAGATAAAACATCCAGAAAGCAGCAAGGATCAGTTTCCACACGAGGCACCACAAAGAGGAGAGTCCATGAGGGGCATCATGTTTTCTCTTCGTGTCTATGGAGTCGAATATTGAAGGACCATCAGCTGTACAAAGTGCCAATTGTCAACAAACAAATCTGAACCGTGAGCTTCCAGGTGTCTATGGAAATAATGGGACTGTTGTCTTAGGTTTTTACAACAACTATTATTGCAGGCCTCTTTTATTTTTTTAGAGATAAAAAGACCATATGAAATTGAATCACTTACAGAGAAACCTAATGAATTGAAGGGAGGTTTTTTGTTTCTTCATCATCTAGAAGCATTGAATTGGTTGAGGAAATGTTGGCACAAAAAAGAAAAATGTTATCCTGGCTGACTAAATATATCTTGTGAAAACTATTTTTGCGTGTGTTTTCATCTCATCACTATGTGAGGAATTCAAGTCTTCTCAGGAAGTGTAGCAGAATGCCTAAAGGGACTAATAGCCATGCGATTATTTCAGGAAATCATATTCAACATCAACAATATCAAATTCTTCAAACGGATCAGATCATTCTGTAGAAATCTTTGCTCACTCAAGTTCTAAACCAATTGCCCCTTCAAGATTAGTAGTTGACACATTGGAAGGTATTGATGTAGTTTTGGAAGTGGGAATGTCTCAGCATTCCACATCTGTGATTTCTGATGGGAAAAATGAAATTTCCATAGAAGGTTTAGGACCAGACACAAAGTTTATTTTACATAGATCATGTGGATTTCCAATTTTAATCTTCCCTCTTTGTAGAGGAAAATTTAAAGGGTGGAAGATTGTGCATTCAGTATGAAAATATTTGAATGTTGAGGCAAGGAGTTGTGCTCAAGAATCATGTTCATTTGTTGCAACTTATGTTGAGTTTTTTTTTTCTATGGGCTCTTGATCTGAATGTGGTTGAATATCATGGTAGTGCAAAAGCAAGAGCTATAATTCAACAATATGAGTGGAACCAAATAAGTTCTCATCATATTTTCATTATCATAGCAAAACTATAGTGCTAGTTTCAAATGTGGACTATTGGAAGTTATCGAAATAGTCTAGATTTGTCTTCCTAATTTAAATGGCACATAAGTATCTTTAGGCAACTAGATGCCAAGTGACAGGGTATTTTCTATAATATTAGACAACGGGATTTCAGGGATGACTGCCTAATTTTGTGCAGAAGTTAAGCAAATCTTTTGGGTAAAATAGAATATCAAAAAATAAGGAAAGATATGCAGCATCATGAAGAGATCTTCTGAGTATAATTTTATTTCTCGAAGATGCTTGATCCACTTATAAGGACCAACTAGAAACGAGGAGTTGATGAAGTTCTAGATTTCCAGAGGTTTTGTTAACATTTTCAAGCACCCTGTTTAATTTTCGATGACATTGTTGGCAAACCACTTGTCAGTTATAGAGGATATAGAGGAGAATGGATGATTGTGTGGTATATATATCCATATTTCAAGTAATAAATCCAACATTCAGTGAGATTTCTTCCAACATTTTGAGGCAGAGGACCAACAATCAATGCAATCTGTCAAGAGGATAAATCCACAAGCAATATCAATAGTTTGGGAGCCTTTGAAGATTTATTGAAAACTATATTTTTGTATTTCTTTTTAGTTTTTTGTTCCTAGAAACCAACAATAGTTTGTTTTATTATTTTGATTATTTAAACTATCACTTTCTATGTAAAGGTTTTTTTGTTGTTGTTGATATGGGAGCCCAACAAGTTATTGTGTAATATCTTCAGGATCAACCAGTAATAGAGAAAATCATTTACATGATTCTCGTGTAGAAGCGTTGGTGGTGTGTTCCCTTTCTGTTTTCAGTTATTTTTCTGTTATCTTTCATGCATTTTTATTTCTTATTATTGAAAGAAAGTAATAGAGAAGAATTTATGTATGTATACTCTGTGTCTAATTTTTCAATAATCTCTATGTTATTCATCTGAAGCTTTGCAAAGGAATTCTTAATTGCTCCTCTGTTAAGCGGATCTCTCCCTTTTCACCCCATTCATCCACTCTAAATCTAAGACGATCCAACAGTTTTTACTATCCTACCCTGTGGAGACATTTAATTCTAGATATGAACTTATCCTTACTTTATAAACAGATCCCATAGCCCAATGGAATTCTAAAATAGTCCTTCAACTCAACATCTCAAATCTAAAACAAATTATGCACCTTATAGATAGCCTAACATCTAAAATCTAAAACAAATCTAGATCAGACAGAGAGAGCCCTCTCTGAATCTTGGAGGGCTAGGTCCAAGACTCCAAGTGGTTTGATGTTACCTCTATGACTGCCTCCACAACCTTGGAAAATGACAGAGTGTTGACACCTTGAAGGGCCCATAGTGATAATAGTGGAGACCATTCAATGTAAGGTGGACTATGTCCACTATATTATTAAATAAGGCCCACTATGGTAGTTAGATATAATAAATGGGTAATTAGATATAATAAATGTAAGAGGACTTCTTAGAAGGTTTTACTTCTAGAAGATTCCTCCTCTAGAATATTCTTAGGTGATGGTAGCACTATATAAAGAGGTTCAAACAATGTAATGGGATATGAAAATAAGTATTGTATTTGGAGCTGAATCTCAATAGGAGGATGCCCCCTCAAAGAGGCAAGTGAACAAGAGCGGATCCCTTCCATAATAGGATCCATTGTATGGTGTTTCCCTACCTCAAGGGTTTTGATATAGTAAACTGGTGGTTTTCTATAAGATTTCATATATCTTGTGTGGTGATTGTATTCATATATCTTTGGTACTGTTGTGATATTTTTTATTCAGTGTTTAAGTTCTTAACAAGTGTTATCAGAGCACTTTCCTTGGCAGACATTGTGGGCAAATATTTTTTATTTTTGCAGATTTTTTTCGGAGAAGAAAAAAGAGGGTCGCGACATTCTAGATATTTTCAGTTTATTTCTGCACAAAATTTGCAGAAAAAGGTTGTAGATATGAGTTTATCTCAGAAAAACACCCAATTTGAAAAAATAAATCGTCCGAAACGGAGTCCAAGAAGTCAAGATATTGAAGTTTTAAAATCTGCAATTTTTCAGGGTTTTTTCGCGGACGACGATGCAATTTTATTTTTTATTTTTGTAGTATATGGAGGCCAAATTTGCCCAAAAAAATTACATATCTAAGTTCCTCTCACAATTTCACCCAATTTCAAAAAAAAAATCAGCCGAAAAAGAGTTTGGGAAGTGAAGTTATGAGCATTTTAAATTGAACAATTTTTCAGGGTTTTTCCAAAAAACGTTGCGATTTTCTGCAGTAATTTATTGTTCTCTCGTGATGGTGGCAGGACT
This sequence comes from Picea engelmannii, assembly GCA_009831015.1. Lineage (NCBI taxonomy): Eukaryota > Viridiplantae > Streptophyta > Pinopsida > Pinales > Pinaceae > Picea > Picea engelmannii. The sequence continues at coordinate 31,484 of ML799883.1, read as the reverse complement.
GCAGATTTAATAGGGTACTCATATGGATATTTATTCTCAAACTCTCAAATAAATTCTACATATTACTGAAGCATTCAAAGCCCAATGGTGTGGCACATTGCATGACAGATTCCATGACCTTGCAGATGGCCTCAATGATAGTTTTCGTAGTATTCAAGATTCAGTGGATAATATGCAGGAGAGATTTATTTTGGAAGACATCATGAATGAATATCATCAAGAAGTGTATTCTTGGTATGATTTGGAGGATGATTGTGATGATTGGTATATGGATAGCTGTCATTTTTGGGATGACAACCACATCCATCTTCTATTTGATGACTCTCCTGCACCTCATATAGAGCACATTATGGAGAGAAGTCCAGCGTCTTCTATGCACACTATTTTTCAGTATTCTTCAGTACTAGCATGTTGTTCAAATGATTTTGGGGATATGGAGGGATCTACATATTTGGATCCTGTAATGTCCCTTTCCAAATAGGAGCTCCAGAGAGGAGGCTTAATGGTCTAAACCGCCCTGTTAGACTATAGCCAGGGCCAAAGAGGGGTAAACAGGGTTACTAGAGGTCACTCTAGTCATAGGTGTTATATTCAGAAAGTGACATTGAGCTAAAAAGGGTTAAAAGTGATTTTAAGTCATTATGAACTAAAAATAGAAGTCAACAGTGAATTAGGGTTTCAGCAGTGATTTAGGGTTTTGGAAGTCAACATTGAATTAGGGTTTCAACATGATTTAGGGTTTTGGAAAGCTATAAAGGAATGGTTAGCGACCTAATTCATCATCATGCAGATTATGACTTGTCATTGAGGAGAGAGGCGCATCTCAGGAGAGATAGTTCAGTGGATTCCAGGAGGAAGACACTAGTTGGATGATTTCGGTGTTGAGAGACACACCCTAGTCACCGGGAAGATCATTCAGGTCTTCCATCATTCTTCAGCAGTAGTTATACAGTGTCCAGTAGCAAGGGCACACTCATCTAGAGTGAGGGCGCAACTTCTGAGAGGGTTTTAGTCGACTTATCCCATCCATGGAGAATTCCGAGATTTCCCTCCGACCCATTTGAGAGGAGGGAAAGGTGCATCTTTTGCATGGTTCCTCATCAGATTTCGACGGAGGAATCAACTGGGACGCATTTTCCAGACTTGGATGTGTGACACTTTTGGCGGGCACATTTGGGGTTCCAGAGCGAGCATCAGACCAGATTCAGGGAAACCCTTCCGACCCATTTCCCAGTAGACCAAGGCGGTTGTTTTGAGACATATCTCGTCTGATTCTGACGGTGGAATCACAAGGATGCATTTTGCCAGAAGAAGAGGGGTGCATTCCCTAGTGGTATCCATCCGGGGTCCAGATTCATTAGCTTCGGGTATTATCTTTTAGTTACTTATTTGTATTTCAGCTAAGATCCTTTTGTCTTTTGATCTAGCCGAGTGTTGTTATTTTATTCAGCCGCAGTTGCTTATTTGTATTTCGGCTAAGATCCTTTGTCTATTGATCTAGTCGGGTATTGTCATTTTATTCATCCACATTCGACCATTTTGTAATCCACAGAGATATCATAATACAAACTTTGCAGTCCTTTGTCGCGTTTATTATTTGTATGATCATTTATATGTTGTAAACCTTTGATCCTACACACACATTAGCAGCGTTTCCTAGACTAGCCAAGTCAAGAACATTACAGTGGTATCAGAGCTTTAGTCTTGCCAGCTTGTGACTAAAGACAATGAGTGCATCAGAAGACCCAGAGGGTTGTGAACATGTAGGTGACGAATATGTCACTTACAACAGGCATCAGGAAAGAAGGCATAGGCCTGATTTTCCCCCTTTTCCTCCTAGCTCAGAGAAAGAGGAAGAGGCACACAGAGAAGCAGAGAGAAGGAAAGAGCGTGAGGCTGAGCACGAGGTAGAGAGGATACTAGGAGACAGATATGAGCGACCAGAGGGTAGTGGCAAGGCCCCCGTAGATCCATAGGCAACTTTCATGCAGGTTATCAACAATATGTTAGCTAGTCAATGGACCATGTCTCAGTCCTTGGCACAGGTGGTTGATAGATTGGCTAGAGTGGGCACCCCAGATACACAAGTCCCGCATGTAGCACAGGGGAACTCAGGAGAAGGCAGGAGACCCCAGTCACCCTCTCACACATACACCTCTGCGAGTAGGATTCCCAGATCCTTATTTCCCAGTTTCCAGAGGGCACCCCTGGTAGCAGCACCGCCACCAATAACACAGAGGCCACCCACTCATGCCAACGACATTACAGAGTATAGGAGGGAGTACACAACATTAGGTCATGACTTCCATTAGGACATGACCTTAGTCGACTACTGTGGACTCAGACTCAGGAACCGCCCCAGAGAGTCGCAGAGGGGAGGACCACAACAGCAACAGGGGCATAACCTCGATTTTATTCAAAAATTTGGGAAACTCACCATCCCTTATTTTGACAGATCATCCAAATACACCACCAGAGCTTGGGTACATAATCTAGACACGTATTACAAGTTGAACCAGATGACCGAGACAGAGGCCATCAGTTTTGTGACCTTACACTTGGAGGGTGAGGCACACGAGTGGTGGTATCATGGATTGGTGACATTGGGTTACAACCGCATCACCTCCTATAGGGAGTTTACAGATAGGCTCATGGACAGGTTTGACAGGAAGGATCTCAAGATACACTTCAGGGATCTAGCCCAGTTGAGACAAACTGGCACATCAGAGGCGTTCATCATAGAGTTTCAGTGGGTAGTCATGGCAGTGATAGATATATCAGAGCCTAGGATGATCATGCTATTCACAGAAGGACTCACAGAGCCTTTGAGAGGATGGGTGAAGGCATACAGGCCTCCCACTTTCCAGGATGCCATCCTTCGCACTCGAGATCTGGAAGACTCAGTGCCAAAGACTAAAACTTTCTCCAAACCATTTGTGCCCCAGAGGGATCAAAACAGGAAGCCATTCCAGAGAGAATGGAAGGGAAAGGAGAATTTGGATGATGAGACTAGGCGAGAGCTTATGAGGAAGAAGCTTTACTTCAACTGCAAAGATCCTTGGGTCCCAGGCCACAGGTGCATGGGCAAAGGAGAGATTCATTATATTGAGGTAGCAACAGATAGCGTGGACAGTGAGGAGGAGGAGCAGGACAGTGGATCCAATAGTTTAGAGGAGGAGTCAGCACCAACAGAGAAGCATCCTCCCCGTAGACCAACGACACCAGCATGAGCCCATCCTCCAGTAGTCCCACAATCGCCAGAACAAGCTAACAGGAGGAAACCGACAAAGGGAGGTGTCATAGTGACCCTTTCTGGTGTTCCCAGGTGTGATACCCTCCATATCAGAGGGATTATTTAGGGGCAACTGGAAATCACCTTGATAGATGGTGGGGCCACCCACAACTTCATCGACGCTTCACTAGTATCGAGACGGGCACTTCAGACAAAGGAGTTTGAGGGGTTTGATGTTGTGGTAGCAGATGGCCACACAGTGGAGTGTCTAGATAGAGTTCCAAACTTAGAGATGAAGTTAGGAAACTACACAGTGAGAGACACATTTTATGTGGTTGACCTATCGGACACAGATGTGGTGTTAGGAGTTCAGTGGATGATTA
>ML799882.1:216804-239089 GCA_009831015.1 Picea engelmannii | reverse complement strand
AATAGGGCATTGAAGGCTTGCACCACTTGCAACATATGGTGGAGAGTTCCATTACCACTTATCCACTTTTAGCACCTCCATGAACATGTCATATTATCATCATTGAATGTGCAACCCATGTCCATAGTGATTCTCACACACGGTGACCCAATAGTTACCTCATGTCTACCATTGCATGTGCATAATATCATATTATAGATGATTAATCAAAATCTAATGACAATGGATGTCCTATAGACTATAATAGCGTACCCATGTGATCATCATTGAACCATTATTTCAAGGTCTAGTGGCTCCCACATCATCTCTCCAACATCCATTGCCTCAGTTGTATTCCTTAGTTTTAAGTGGTGACTATTCTTGGCTTCAAAACCATGGATACCTCGTAAGTAACTATGCCTAGCTTCTAGTTTGTATGTGATCCAAAAGTAACCTCACTTGGCTTGTAACATGCATGTACCCCAAAAGTAAACATTGTTAGCTTCTTGGCCACGTGTACCCTAGAAGTAACAACACCTAGCTTCCATCCTATATTTTCCCCATAGCTATATGCACTCGATTTCCAACGTGTGCATGATTAGAAGTAATTATCCCTGACTTCCAGTGTGCATGTACCTGATTGAATTTGTGCATGTATTCTAATCTACACTTTCTTAGTGATAACCACACCAAGATTCCAACCCACATGTGCCTAGTGGTAATCCTTCCAAGCTTCCATCCCATGCATACTCCATTACCACATCGATCTAGCTCCCCACTAGCACACACATAGATGGATAAACACACTAACTTTGAACAACACAATGTAGCCATTGTGGACACATACACTTTGATCGAACATTGTATCAATCGTTGCCACATCCAAAATCTAGACAACAGTAGTTTAAGCATCAAAACACTGATCTTCACCACATCAATAGTATGGACAACCACGATAATCCAACCATCCACACATTGCCCATTTCCATGCTAATAAGATTTGTCCCATCAAATCGCTCACATTAATCAATGTTTGGCACTAAATTTCACAACTTTTCCTTGTTAGATTCATTAATGATGACATCCTTCTCCTTGTGGCTTCACCTCCACAGTCACAATGTCTCATATGAACAACATGCACATACTCCACATCGTGCATAGTGGACATGCTCTAATATCATTCCTTGATAGTGTCCTCTCCCCTGCCACTTCAACTCATTGGTCTACTCCACAACAAATAAAGTATACCCACACCTTGTTGCATTGTACTACAATGTCATGCCTCTCTCTATTTGTTGCAAGTTGTGCTCTCCTCCCTTCCACCTCACTTTTGCAATCAAATTAATTGTGGAAAAATTCTCCCACTCTTTGATCCAGGTGGATACTGGTGGCCACCCAAATTTGCGATGGATTCATAAATGGTCCTACACCTTGTCAGTTTTACAATAGTTTTATAGGTCCTAAGCTTCCAATGCATTTTTCAAGCACTTCATGGGGCCTTCTCGACCTCCACCCACTCCCTGGGGCCTGCTCGACCTCCTTGTCTAGGATCGTTCACAGTCAGGAGCTGAATTAGCTCTCGGGAACCATGTTGAGCCCTCAAACACTTTTCCACGGGCCTTTTTCCTGTTCCCCACGCGTAAGATCACAGTTGTGAGGGTCTTATTACACCAACAGAGTCCTCCACGTGACTTTGGGTCGAAACCATGGGCTAACTCTTAACTTAGCGGAGAATTTAGGGTTTCAGGGCTCTAGGATTCAAGAGTTACGAAATCAACACACCACAAATATTTTGAAGACCGAAACCCGCGAACAAATGAACTATAGCAACGATCAATGATCCTCGATAAGCGTCGAGATCTACGGCTCACCGAGTCTTCGGGATTCCGGGCTTCGGGGATTTTACCCACTCCAACATGTTATATACCCAAGAGTGTCGAACTCTGAACCCGTAGATTGAACAGTTAATACTCACCTCAGATCAACAGTCCTTGTCTAATCCATGCTCCAGGCTTCGAAGATTTTCACCACCTGATACCTCAAATCCTCCAGAGTGTCGGATTGGCGGAGGCTAGATCTGCTCTCCACATGTCCTTCTTCGACCAACGGTTAAGATTCACTCCAACTGTCGGAGCTTCGGGAGTCTTGTGTGTTTTTGCAACCACACTCCAATTCTTCCGGATAGCCAGACTACCTCCAATCTATGGACACGTGTCCTCACTGATGGACGGTTCAGATTCACTTCGGATCTCGGGACTTCGGGAAACTTGTCTCCCTTGCGCCTAAGCACGAAAATTCTCTGAACTTGCGAAATCCGAGGGACTTCAAAGGTTAAAACCCATGCACCTTCCTCCATATCTAACGATCGCAAGAGATCCCAGTCCTCCCGAATGGATCTCATCCACTCGACCTTCAAATAAGATAAATATTCTCTCCAAGGAATTTTTCCCTCTATTCCTCCTGAGCTCTATCTCTTGAAATTATTCGTAGCCTGGTGCACTCCTTGTGCTTCTCTGAAACTTCAAAAGACTTAAAACTTGAAGGTTCTTAGAAAATCCTCTTGCACACTCCTTGCGCTCAACTTCTTGAGAAATTTTTCAACACTTGGCTAAGTGTTGGCTCAATGCATGCCTTGCACGGATCTTCTCAAGATTCTATACTCCACTGAGTATATGTGCATTCCTTGCACTGACTCTGTCCAAACTCAGACTATCTCTGCTAGGCTCTCGAACCCATAGATGGTTCAGCCTCCGCACACCTTGTGTTGGCTTTGTGCACACTTGCACTATTTCTCCTGAGCTTATAATTGCTTTGAACTTCACAGGGGCTCGGCCCTTTGTTCTCCAAATGATTTTTTGTGCCCTCTTGGCACTCACGCTCTTCCTCCTGAGCTTTCGTGAACTTTTGTAACAGTCCTTATCACACTCCTTGCGTTGGCTTCTCCTTTGAGATTTTACACTTCTCTGAGTGTAGGTGCACTCATTGCGCTCGCTTTGTGCAAACTTGCACTATCCCTTATCAGCTTAAGAACAGTTATGGTGTGCCCACCTGGCATGCTCCTCACATAAATCCTAACTGAGTTCTTGTGCACTCCTTGCGTTGGAATTTTAGAGTTTTCTAACAACTCTAAGGTGCACTCCTTGCACAGTCGTGAGATCCCAGAACACTTAAATTTTCACACACACACATGGAATTCAAATATTCCTGCAAGGAAATACACTAAACTCATAGCATTCACAAACATGCACATACATTCACACAGACACGTAGAGATACTCGGAAAATGAACTTAATTTCTATTAACAGTGAATGTTTTCAATACTTTACAAGGTTTACAATTTTGTACTGTGACAGAGTCTCAGCTTCTCCTCTCCTCTTCTCTCTCTGCTCACAAAAACTTCTCGTCTCCTCTCTTTGATCACTCAAAAAAACTTACTTACATGATAAAATACATTGATTTATACATGAAGGGGCTTCTCGAGCCTTTCCTCTAGATTATTCTAGTGCTATCACGTCTAATTAAATGCATCCCTATCACTAAGCCACTATAGTAAATATTCATTTACAATCTACAGATCTGAGACAATGCTCAGGATTTGTACAACTATAGCCCATTAAAGGAAATTTACATTTATCCTTATACAATACAATGACTCTCTCTTCCTCGAGCCTTACAAACTTTATTACATTAAATGGTAGATTTACACAAGAAGGATGACACTTCTATGTCCTCGAAATCCGCTCCCTCCTAGTGTGTTGTTGTGCTGGCTGATGACGTGTTGTTGAGTTGGAGTGATGCCCATGCATCAAACACTACAATCATTTGGCTATCACATAGCTTATCAACATGTAGGTTAGTTCACCAATAACTCATATCCATGTAGATACATCACAAATTTCATATAAGAAACCATATTTGTATTGGTGTTTAATTAAGAAATTATGTTTATTTACATGATGCCTTGCATTTGTTATACATTCACAACATAGCTTCAACCGTCATCCATGTATCAAAATTCCCATTTAAATTTGCATGTTTAACCAAATTACATAATGATCATCATCATGAAAATCTGATAGTAAAAATAATACTATGCAACACATAAATAGGTCCATATGTACACTTGTTACCTGTCAATATCAGTCTAAATGAGACTAAATAATTACTAAGCAATGAATCACTAAAATTTAAGCAAAATCGACGTTCTAACTACCTAAGGAAAAAATATGAGGCGTTACATATACGCACCCTTCAAGAAACTTCATCGTGAAGTTAAGGTCATTCATAATATAAGGAAAAATTCATGACACAACTTCTATGTGTATTCTCGGTAGGAGACCCTAGGCTATATTGGTACATTGGGCCTTCAATTGATCAAAACATGTCGAGGTCATTTTTAAGTTACTCATTTTATCTCATGAAATGTATTCGATACATACTAGTGTGAGTTTGAAAATAGGTACTATATGTTGCACCTTATGGAGGTCTAGTTTTAATGTGAATTGATATGTGATAGATCTATTCCTCTCAAGGATTTCAAATGGTCTAATCAAACCATAAAAAAGTTGGATGCTCTTGCCAAATTTTATTGCACTCTTCCATATTGTAATTGATAGGAAGACTGTGTACGCCACATTAACATTTCTTTTAATTATGGGGTATCAACATAACTATTTTGTTGATCCCTAGCTTTATTGAATTTCTTTCCAACCTACACCCCTTTTTCCTTCATTTCTTTATTTAACCAACTATCAACTTGATGGTATTTTGATATCAAATTCCAACTTGTATGTGATATTAAAATTGAAACTTCTTTACTTACTAAGCATGTGTGAATGTGTCAACATAATTATTATGACCTACTTTATTTATTTCACAAAGTAATTCTAAAATAACCTTCCATCTTTTAGTAATTATATACCCATCTCATCTTAACAATAAGAAAAATTTATATAATAGATTATTGTTTTATGAATCTCATTTTCTCTCGCTATCAGTCCCACCACTTTTTTTTTTTACTAACATTACATCTATAAGATTCATTATTTTTACATACATTTTCATTAACACTACATCTATAAGATTCATTATTTTTACATACATTATAGTGGCCTTGCCTATCAATATGGAGACATAGATAGATGGATAAAAAAATATAAATATATAATATTCAACTATCCTAATAGATTCACATAAGACAATTAAAACATATAAAAATTAAATCTTCATGTGCCACACTTATCCTTGGGCATACAGATCCTTAACTTGGGTCTCTATAATTCATATGGTTTTACCAATTTAATTTGTCACTTCAAAAGTTGGCTTTGGCCTTACTCAAACCTAATCCTCATAACTAAAAGAAATAGTCCAATGCCCTATAATGTTGGAACAATAAACTTAGGAAAAGATACTTCCAAGCCAACAATTAACTTTTAGCATTGTAGATACATGAACTCTCTATTTTAGTTTTTAATATATATATATAACTCTGAGGCTAATAATGGTTAGTTAATTCAACGATGGAATATTAATAAAATAAAACAAAATATGATTATTTATGTTCATAACAAACTTATAACCCCTCTCATCCATATTAAGAATTATGAAATATTCTACAATAACCATTAAATATGGAAATAATGTCAAGCTTTCTATTAGCGGATATATTCTCTATACGAAAAAGAAGCCATGGATAATCTTATTGTTCTAATAAGAAATAGATGTGATAACATTTAATTAGAATGCCCCTAGTTGAAATGAGATTCATGATGTTTGAATTATATTTATAAAAGACCACCTTAAATAAACAATCCTTGTTTTCTAAAATTTTAAATAACTAAAACCATCACATCATCTTTTTTTTTTTCAATAGAAAATTTCTCCATATATTAATAAATGATATTCATCATATACATATAAGTCTAAAAGAGTCATAACCTCCACCCACCTATACGATATGATGACCGACAAAGAGCAGACTCAAAATGGGATACAAGAGGACACCACATAAACTAAATCTCCCACCCCCATAGTATAGGTGGCTAGATACAAGGACATCCTCTCTCCACAACAAACTGTCCAAAAATGACAAAAACTCCAAGATAGTGATAACGACAATACAGAGAGACGGTGGCAGGACCAAAAGAAGAGTATTAAAGGACATCCCTCTACAATAAGTAATCAAATATAGACATAAAGAGAGTGGGGGAGCATCGTGGCCATCCTGCCATTTGTTGTAGTGAATCTTTCCTTCTAGGACCTGCAGGGCCAGTTTTGAAAGAGCATCTTCCTTCGTGTTCTCTTCCCTATAGATGTGGTCAAATTTGATATTTGAGAAATAGTGTGAAAGTTCTCTGATCTTCGTCATCCAACCCATAAGGTTTGTAACTTTTAAGTTGTAGTTGAGGTTGATCCAATCTATAATAATCTTTGAGTCCCCCAGAACATGTAACTGAGTGATGTTTAATCGATGAGCTAAAGTTAAGGAAGCCCACAAGCCCAGGAGTTCTACCCTTGTGTTTCTACCCTGCCCACAATTTAAAGTCCACCTATAGGTAGAGTTACCTATAGTTTTAATAATGCCCCCAGCTCCGCTTAGTCAACCTTGTCTTTGTGTAGCTCCATCGAACCAATAGACATAATCCAAGGTAAGATCTGGAGTCTTCTTAATCTTGAGATGGTTCTTTTAACAGTCTGGTCTGCTAAAAATATCCACCATTCCCATAACTTGTATATTGGCCCTCAGTAATGTGGGTTAAAAACTATCAAAAATACATTTGTTCCTTTCCAACCACAGGTGCCAACAAACAATAATTGGTAGGGATTTATAAACTTTTTCCGACTTATTCCAGGTTTCCAAACAGTTACTTAAGGATCGGCCACCCCGGGATGAAGTAATTTTAAAAGAGTCGAGTAAATAAATCCACAGGGAACGAGTGAAAGGGAAATCTACGAACAAATGTCTGATGGACTCCGCGTCCCTGAAGCAGAGAGAACGAATACTCGAGCCATTCCAACCTCTTCTTTGGAGAGAGTCCCATGTAAGAATCTTACCTTCCATAACTAACCAAATAAACATTTATAACTTATAAGACAAATCCCAGGACCAAATCCGTCTACGCCAGTTTGATATTTGAAGTGGCCATAGCTTGGAAGCTACAAAATTATAAACATTTTCAGTTGACAAGGAGCTCGACTGATCTCCACCCGTCCACAGTAGAATATCCGTGTCCGGTTGTAGTTGAATCCCTAATCTGATGAGCACCCTTGTATAATGTTCCCATTCCATAGCTAAGTTTCCAATGAGGCCCAGTTCCTCACTGGATTTCCACTGATCTATAACAAAACCCCAGGATGACTGTGCCTTCGCTTCAAACAAATAGTGAATATTGTGATTTCGTAACACCAATAAAAGCTCCCGGGACAGGAAGGAATTTGTTCCAATTCCAAGTATCTTATCTAATCCAATAAGGATCGCGTCACCCCCTCCAGGCTTCCAGCTCAACCAATGAGTTATGAGGGGAAGAGATTTCATCAAGATTTTCTAGAATTGAGAGGCCAATGGTTGAGTTACTAGAGCAGATCTAAGTCAAGTAGCCACAGAGGTATATGGGAGATATTTGCCTTTGATCACACGGTGTCATATCCCATCCTCCATCAAAACCCTCCACAGTGAATTTGTTGCGAGCGCCCGGTTAAAAAGAAAAGGATTTTTGAGGCCCCAACCTCCCAGACTTTTCGGTTTGGCAATTTGGAACCAATTACATAGATGTATACCAAGGTCTTTACGACCCCCCATCCAAAGAAAATCATAAATCATCTGTCGAATTTTTGAAAGAACTGAAGTAGGAACCGCCGCAAGTGTCATCCAAAAAACTGCCTGAGATTCCAAAACCACCTTCACTAAGATGCATCGTCCTCCCAAAGTTAGCCAACGGTTACACCAATGCTTGATCCTTTTATCAAACTTTTTGAGAAGCCATCTCCACTCCTCGAAGGTAGTTTTTTGCGCTTTGATAAAATAACCCAGATATTTAAATCATGTCGCCTATTCCAAGAAATTGAAAGCAAGTAAATCCTTATGTCTTGCCAGATCGTCAACTTCCAGACCCACATGGTGGATAGTAGATTTGCTAAAATTGATTTGTAAACCCGAAACACTACAAAACTGATCCAAAATATTCTTTATCAACTATCATTCTTCAATAAAAGCCTTGATCATAATGAACACATCATCAACAAAGATGAGGTGTAAAATTTTAACTACTCTATAAACCTTAACCCCGTCACATCTCCCCACGTTTGACTCTTTTTCAACAAAATACTAAGGCTCTCCATAACAGGTATAAATAATAAGGGAAAAAGTGGGCAACCCTGGCCTCTTACAAACTCGAGTGCATAATAATTGCATAACAACACTTAAAATATCTTTAAAACTTCTAAAATACATGAAATTTGGACTAAGATAATGGACTTTACCTTTTGTTGTGAAGTTCCTTGACCATCTTCCATCATATATTATGAAGTCGTTGACCATATCAAAAAGGTTCCCACATATATATTATTTATTTAGTCTCTATATTATTAATACAAAGCCCAAGTGGTCTCTAGTCTCTAATCATAATTATATTTGAATGAGAAAGTTTTTTTATTAAGGCAACTTAAATATTTTCACTTTAAAAGTTGATAAATATTTTCACTTTAAAAAGTTGTTGTTTCCCATTTCACAAAGTATATTGGATATTACTATTAGTATAAGTGGATATTAAAGTGCATTTTTTATGGAAGAAAAAAAAAATCATTTACTAATATTTTTTATCATATTATTATTTTCTTTTTCTTTATCATTGTTTTTCTTCATCATTCATGAAAGTCTTATAAAATATATCCACCGGATTCACTTGATCCATTAGTTGATTTTATTTTTTTGAGTTTTTATTTTTTTTCAAGATTTGACTGCGCATATATTTAATGGAATTAAATTAGAATATGCACTAATTGATTTGAAAGCAGGTCTGAAATTTGATGTTGTACAGATAGGTTTTTTTGGTTTTGTTTTAAGAAGATTTTTACAATTATAAAAAGAATTTGAAACATAAAAGATGACTTTCTATATATAAATAGAACGTACATTAGATATAATATAGACGGTCATATATATATATATATAACAATTTTTATTTTTATTTTTAATTAAAATTTATCAAAATATATATATAATTATATTTCTTTTCACTTTATAATTAATTGAGTTATATATATATATATATATATATATATATATAATTATATTTCTTTTCACTTTATAATTAATTGAGTTATATATATATGAGACATCAAATGGTGATGGAGCTTCGAAGTGATCGAGGTTTTTATCGAAAATGGCAGAGACATTTGATGCAGGGTATGGTCTTTTGACAGGCGAGTGCTAGGACCGCGGGGTCTTTCTTGACAATAAGCCGCCACAGTTTAGGGCACAGCTTGGGCCTCTACAGTAGCACGCAACGCTACAAGACAAGGAACCCCTCTTTCCTCGGAATCCACAGGGCACAACTCCCTTTCTTGGGCTCCCAGATGGTAATTGACAGATGACAAGTGGGCCAAAATCATTAATCGCTTCTGGGAACACTAGGATGGGGGGAAACGCCAGTTTTCAGCCTCGCAGTGAGGTAGTCGGAGGCTCGGGGTTATCAGAGGAGAACTGGCTTGATCCGATTCCCACTGTAGAACAACAACTGTCACCTACTGCAAGAACGGATTTCCCCGACGACTGGGGAAGGGATTTACCCTTCTACTCCGAACAACTAGGTGTTTTCGATGGAAGTCTTGGTCTGTCAGTGGGGGAGATTTCCTTGGGTTTTAGCGCTGCTTTTACGGATCTCCTTGAACCCCAGTATTTTGAGCGACAAATTGGGGTTTTGGCTGATCTCACCGCCACACAAGGGCTTTCTCCCTCTAACTTCTTGGACGAAGTGGAACAGATCACGGATACGACTCCCAGGCTTGATCCCGGATTAGCCAACTCTCTTACTCCTCCAGACATCTTCTTTGAAAAAAGAAGCACAGTCCTAATACACAAAGGGGGGATCATTCAAACAACACCCAGCACAACTCAAAAGGATGGTCATCTAAAGCTATCAGGTGTGTTAGGGAAATAACTGGTGCTGGGAGACTTGTCTTTGGGGAGGACGTAGCGATGGACAAGGTTTTGGATCTATCAGAAAGAGCAGTGGTGGGTAGGTTCAGAGGGAAAAAACTGGGCATGGCTTATCTCAAAAGATAGGTACATAACTACTAGCTACCTGAGATCTCCAAGATACCCCATATCAGACTACTTACCAGAGGGTGGTTCGCTTTTGTTTTCTCTTCCACGGATGATGTTGATTGGGTTCTTAAGAAGTTTTGGATCATCGCAGCTACCCTGACCCTCCTCAAACGTTGGACACCTACCTTTGATGCGAAGCGTGAGCGGGTCGATGAGGAACCCATTTGGGTTAGACTCTCAGGCCTCCTGATGCAATACTAGAATACACATCGATTTGCGGCAATTGGAAATCTTTTGGGCAGTTACCTTGAGGCGGATATGTCCTTTCAAGTCACTGGGCTTATGACAGTGGCTCGCGTACTGGTCCTGATCAATCTACGGAAGGGTTTATTTCAGGAGCTTCTCATCGAATCAGCCGCTGGGGATTTTGTTCAAACCTTGGACTACGAGGGAATCCCATTTAAGTTTCATAGATGCCATGTCTATGGGCACGGTGTGGAAAAATATCCACTATCCTTCAAGGGAAAAGACTGAATGACAAGAGGGACAAGCTCCTCCAATTCTCCTTCGTGAAAGAAGTGGGAACCACAATAGGGTGTAGGGGACTTCAAAAGACAGGTTCTGCAGAACACTGGAGATAAACTATTGGTGGGTCAGGGTTCGGGCAAAGGGTGCCATCAAGGTTCGGGGCAGGATGTGCTTTCGGTTGTCGTTCCTCTCTCCTCAGCTTCCCTAGATCATCTCCTCCGATAAGAACACAAATTAACGGGTATGTCAATCTTGGTCGCTTCTCATACTACTTTGGAGTCTTTTGCCCCACTTGTTTTTTCTAAGTCTTATTCTTTTACTTTGGGGGGGAAGTCTCTTTCCTGTGCTAGCCTGGCCTCCCTACACTGTCCCTTCTCCTCCTCCTCATCGATCTTCACTCCCTTGTTGGTCACACCCTCCTTAAACTTGGGGGAGTTAGGATCTACTTCACTGACTGGGCTCTTGACCTCCACCGAACTACCTTTTACACCAGTTACAGATACCCCCCCCTCTACAACTATCATCACCTCCCCTACCTCCCTGGAGACTTTGCCTCCTACCAATCTTCCTTTTACCCTTGACACTCCCTCAGCCTCTATTGACTCCTCTTCTGAAGATAACAAAGTCTGTTACCACCTTAGGAGCAGACCGGTGATTAAAGAGGATCCCTTGGAGAGTGGTTCTCCCTTGACCTCAGGCAGGGGACTGGGGTCACTACCTCAAACTCAATCGGTGGGCAAAGGTAGGGGTCGTAAATCACATTTATATCTGGCACAAGATCGGGCCAGAATTGATCTGTCTTCAGGCAGACAATCATCGATTGAATGGATGCTTAGAGAAAATCCACCCCAAGATGGAGTTACCTCATGAAAGTCCTCTCCTTCAACTGTCGAGGGTTGGTGAACCCCAATAAAAAATCGTCCTTATGAAGATTGGTTGAACAATGCTCGCCAGATGTCATTCTACTACAGGAAACTCTAAAGGACAACTTAGTTGTGCTTAAGACCTTGAAATCCTTACTCTCGGGTTGGATGTTCACAACGGTAGATGCTCGAGGATGCTCCAGGGGTTTGGCCACTGGTTGGCATAACTAGAACTGTAAACTGGAGATTGTTTGGGGTTTTTCCTTGGGGATTGGTCTCACTATTTTCTCCATAGACCTGGGACGTACTCTAATAGTCATAAACATATATGGCCCACACCAGGATAGGCAACTCTATTGGAACTCTCTAACTCTCAGTGACTGGTTTAAACAAAAATCTTTTATCCTTGGTGGCGGCCTCAATTTCTCCTTAAGTGCTTTGGAGGTTTGGGGTCCTAAGGCTGCGTCAGACCCCTTACACAATTACTTCCTAAACTTCCTGGACCAATGGGGGCTGGTAGATGTAGAACCTCAAAATCTCACACCCACTTGGTGCAACAGACAGGTAGGCTCGGACCGAGTGGCCAAACAACTGGACATATTCCTTCTCACAGATGATCTACTGGATTCGTCAACTCTAGTTCGACAATGGGTAACTTTTGGGGGAGAATCAGACCATCATCCGATATTGTTCGAATTTGGGACCTCCTCTAGAAGGCCGACTAGCCCCTTCAAATTCTTTGAGGGTTGGCTAAGATATCCAACCTTTCTGGAATTAGTAAAGGACTTATGGGTGAAATTACCAGAACATTCCCAAACCCCAACAACTGTTCATTTTGTTGAAAACCTAAAAGGCCTCAAACAAGCAACTAAGAAGTGGGCCAAAATAAAACAACAAAAGGATGAACAAAATCTGTGGGATATTGAATTGAAACTAATAGATCTACAAGATGGGACTGGTCGGGGCTATCTTAGCCAGGAAACAAAAGAACTCCTATATGGCTTGGAAAAATGTCGTAGGGTCATCCTGGAAGAAAGAGAAGCACAATGGAGGCTAAAGAGCCAAGCACCATTTGGAGCCTACAGAATCAGAGGGGGGGGGAAATAACTAAGTACAACGAATTAGCCGACTTGGGCATTAATCATTTTAAGACACTTTACAAAGCCCAGGAGGAGTCCTCTATTGCAGAAATTATAAAAGTTGCCCATCTTTTCCCCAGATTTGTTGAAGAGGATACAACTGGACACTTATCGAGCCTGGTTAGTAAAAATGAGTTTATGGAAGTCCTACACACTTTCCAAAAAGGGAAGAGCCCTGGCCCAGATGGGTGGCCAATCGAATTCTACTTGGGATGCTTTGACGTTCTGGGACCTGACCTACTGCGGGTAGTCGAAGAATCAAGGGTAAAGGGTCATATACACAATCCTATCAATGCTACTTTCATAGAACTGATACCCAAGATAGACAACCTGACCTCCTTCGAAGATTTTCAGCCTATCTCCCTTTGCAATTGTCTGTACAAGATTATCTCCAAGGTTATTAGTAGAAGACTGAAAGTAATCCTCTCAAAACACATCTTGGGGGAACAGTTCAGATTTCTTGAAGGAAGAAAAATTCATGAGGCGATCGAGGTAGCACAAGAAGGTCTACACAACATCAAACTAAAGAAGATGAGAGCAACCGTGATAAAACTAGATCTATCCAAAGCCTTCGATAGGGTGAACTGGATATACATCAGAATTCTTCTAATACATCTAGGCTTTGGATTGGATTTTGTCAACTGGATAATGGCACGCTTAAACTCGGTCTCCTTTTCCATTCTACTCAATGGTTCAGCCACAGATTTTTTTCAAGCAGAGAGGGGAATTCGACAAGGTTGCTCGCTTTCTCCCCAACTCTTTCTACTTGTAGCAGAAAGTTTAAACCGTTTATTGACAGAGACAAAGGAGGGAGGACGTTTCTCTGGTATCAAAATCTCAAATGGGATGGACATTACCCATCTACTCTTTGTGGATGACATACTAATCTTTTGTGATGGATCGAAGAGGGATGCAAACATATTAATGGAGGTGCTCACACTCTTCAAATTAGCAACGGGTATGATCATTAACGTTCATAAGTCAAATATAATCTTCTCTCGGATTGAGGATGAGGACATACGACATTATTTAGATCTCCTCCCCTTCCAAACATAGACTCTGGAAGAAGGCCTCAAATACCTTGGCTTCCACTTAAATCCAAACGATTATAGGAAGAATGACTGGACATGGCTTCTGGCAAAGCTGGAAAAATGACTAAAAGTTTGGAGCAATAAATGGTTATCAAGGGCAGGAAGGTTGGTATTAATAAAGACGGTTTTGGAAGCAATCCCAGTATATTGGATGTCCCTCTCATGGATCCCAAAAGGAATACTAGAAAAAGCAAGAAGAATGTCCTTCTCATATCTGTGGAGGGGGAAATCTGAAAACAAAGTGTTTCCCTGGGTACGCTGGGAGAGAATTGCGAAACCCAAGGCCTTGGGTGGCTAGGGATTAAAAAACATCTTTCTCTTCTCAAAAGCCCTGGCGACTAAATCAGTTTGGTGACTAATATCGACAACAAGTCTATGGACCAAAGTGATTCAACAAAAGTATGTGGCACCACTCTCTATTCTAGAATGGATCATGAGCCCTAGATCTAGAACAACAGGGATCTCAGTAATGTGGAAGGCGGTACAACGGGCCTTTGATGTGGTTGGGAACTCACTCGCCTAGCAAGTAGGCTCTGGCAACTCACTCAGAATTGGACGAGACCCTTGGGCAGGCTGTTTGAGGGAACATCTTCTCCCAGACGACCTCTACACAACACTAGAAAGGGGGGGCTATTTCCACCTAGCCCAAATAGCCGATCCCCTCCATACAACATTGTGGCAACAAGGATGAAAATCAGGGAGAATGTTGGAACTCAATGAACCTCAAAATTTAATTTGGAATCGATATATCCTTGACCTAAGGAAGGCAAACATACACTTATCAGAAGGAGAGGATGAACTCATCTAGGATTGGGACCCGGGAGGCACATATACTCCCAAAGCAGGATATGTTCAACTCAGCATAGCACCGACACAACAAGAAGAGAAATGGTGGTGGAAGAGACTGTGGAAGTTAAAAATCCCAGCCAAAGGTAAACTCTTTGTATGGTCCATTCTAGAAAACAAAGTTCCCACTTGGGATATCCTACAGAAGAAACAATTCCACGGGCCGAGTTGGTGCTCTCTCTGTCGATCGCAGGAAGAAACGGTAGACCACTTATTTATGCGATGCCCCTTCTCCATATCAGTCTGGCTGGAAGCCTCCACCTTAAATCCTGATGTTGGCAGTTGGTAAGGAGCCACCTTCGAAGCAGCTTTAAAGGATTGGATAAAACCGACAACCCCAAAACACTTAAAAGCTCTGCCAATACTAGCAGCCTGGGGAATTTGGATCGCCCAAAACAACAAAATTTTCCGGGACGTCCCACGGTCTTCACTAAGGGTGGCCACAACTTCCTTAAGCATATTAGATCATCTAAATTTAGGGCAATCCACGGGACAGGGCACGAGTCGAGCTCCCCAGGAGGAACTGATCGATAAAGGGAGACCTTGGGATTTTTTTGACGGTGCGGCCTCGGGTGACCAACTTCACTGTGGGGGGGGAGGTTGCCTATATCTAACAGATCGACATTTTTTCCACCTCAGAGCCAGGCTAGGGCCCAGTACAAATAACTATGTTGAGATATAAGCATTAAAACTACTACTCCTTTTTGCAGCAGAAAAGGGTGTATCTACTCTTCAAGTCTTTGGGGACTCTTTGATCATCATCAAGTGGCCAACTCAAGCACAAAATTGTCACATAACTAGACTCATACCTTACCTGATAGAAGTACTAAGGACCATTGCTACTTTTGACACTTTCTCTCTCTCTCACATTTACAGGGAAAGGAATTCCATGGCTGATCGGTTATCCAAAGAAGCATCGCAGCTAGATTTTGGGAGATGGCATATCACAGAACACACGGAGGATGACAATTTTGATTATCACAGGCCTTTCCAGGAAGAAAAACCATGAAGATTCACAACTGATAGATATTTTTGGACACTTTAACCAGGAACACATTGTGTATAACTGAAAATATTATTTTTTGAAACTCTCACTATTTTTGTATATCTGAACAGCTTAGGGGTGGCTGCCCACTCACAATTCGATTTATTTGTAATGAGGAAACACATAAATGTAAGAGATACTATACAAACAATATATATCTTGGCTAACCTTATAGCAAGTATATATCTGCGGATGTAATTATATATACTTCACTTTCTTTTAAAAATAAAATCACAATTTTTAATTTGAAAACCTTAAATCTTATAAGAGAGGATATCAACCGTTTAAAGATTTCCAAAACAATATACTTATTACTTAGTAATATTGAATAATCATAATGAACTCTACCCAACTCCACACCTTAAAAAGTTAAAATAAACCATCAAAGTTTTAAGTTTTTTTTTATATTAAATTTATATTACAATCAAATTTTTCAATCCCCATAAACAATAAATCTAAAAGAGCTAAAAAGTTAAACTTTACAACAATATAGTATAAAATAATTATCCAGAATTTCAATGACCGTTACTAGATAATGAAACATTGACCTCCTTTTTTATGCACTACTAATTTTACTTTCAATACATATGCATGTAACCATTTAAATTTGCAGGAATGTATCACAGAATGGCACATTGACCCCATTTTATATGCACTATTAATTTTAAGTTCAATATATTTGCATGTAGAAGACCTAAAATGAGAGGTGATCCAATTTTTTTTTAATGGTCATCGAAATTTCATTTGACTGGCCAGCTTTAAGTGGAGTTCTATGCCTGCTTGAAATTAATACAATTCATTTTTAATGCTAAATAAGAACGTTTTGTCATTAGTTTTGACATAAGAGGTCGAGGTAAACAAGAACGTTTTATCTGATTTGGATGTTTATAAAAATATATATAAAAAAATAATAATTAAAAAAAATCAAAGTAAATTCTACAACTTACTTACCAATATATTTTTCTTTTTTATCAAATCAATGAAAGAGGAGTATATCGAAAAAATTACTACACATCTTATGTTTTAAGAAGATTTTAGAAATGCTGGAATGTTTCGACAAAGCTGAGGAGTCTTCAGTCCTAGAAAATTTTGATAGTATATGTGGGTCCTTTATGGCCATCCAGCCAATGGTTATAAAAAAGAACACCTGCTTCTACTTGTAGAGTTGTCTTTGATAGCAGGTCCGCTTCCCTGTTATACTCTCAGGATGAGTGTGAGAAAGATATTTTCTTGAAGTAGCGGAATAGTGATCTGATTCTATCTTTCCAGGCCAGGAGGGTGATGATTTGTAGCTTACCTTGGTGATTTAGCCAATGAATAATAACTTTGTAGTCTCCAATCAAATGAAGGTTTTCGATGCGAAGCCTGGATGCCAAGAGAAGAGAATCTCATGCACCCATTAGTTATGCCCTTGTGTTGGTGCTTGGGCCACAACAGAGAGTCCATCTAAAAATAGAGTTTATACTGAGTTTTATCAATACTTTTCCCGTGACATCCACAATGATCAGCATGTGCATGTTCATTGTTTGCATAGCTCTTTAATCTCTTAAATGCCTAAATAAAATGTGATTGGATATATGCTAGTAATTTTAGTAGGAGATACATTCGTAAGTGGCGTGCATCATCTATCCCTCATCGTTGTCAAAATAAAGATTTTTTTTCTCCTAACCATTTTTTTATCCAAATCAAATAGTGAAAGAATTTTTATTATTATTAATGTTGTTTGTAATTCTGGAAATAAACTGTGTAAGGAGTTTTTTTTTTCAAACCAAATTGTGATTTTAAAACGGAGTCATGGTAAATGACGTGCACCATCTATCCCTCATCGTTATCAAAATAAAGATCTATCACTATATACACTTTTAAATGAATATAGTGAGCATCCAATAACTTTTTTTTTCCAACAGAAAAATGCTCATTATACTTTATATAATTGTGTAACATTACAACATAACATACTTGCCCACATGATAGGAAATACATATGTCCAAATACTCCCATACCAACTCACATGCTGATGTAATATAAGTCAGCCATTACAAAAAAAGAACTAATTTGACCATCTATCCACATTGTTCTTCCAAAAATATTTATACAAAAAAAAACTTTTGTCTCTAATGTTTATGCAGATTCAGCTCATAGATGTGCTAATAAAACTTCATAGATGTTTTAATATAACTTAAGGAATAGAGTAGGTACCTCATTTCCATCTTCCCACTTCTTATAAGAAATTTTCCCTTCTTGCATCTGTAGGGACTTCTTGGAAAGTATGTATTCCTCCTTGTTAAATTATCGATAGATATGAGTGTAGTTGATCGAAGAAAAGTATTCATTGAGTTCTCTGATCTTGTCTTTCCAACATTCTAATGCATTTACCTGCAATTTTCCTTTACAATTTAGCTAGTCAATTATGATTCTATAGTCTCCAAATACCTTTAAATCAACAATATGTAGCCTAGTTGCCAGTTTGAGTGTAGCCCAGACTCCAAGTAATTCTTCTCTATTATTGGTTCCTGCGCCACAGTTGAAAGTCCATTTGTACATAGAATTCTCATTGATCCTCATCATCCCCCCTGCTCCACTATGTTGACCATTGATCCTAATCATCCCCCCTGATCCACTTTTTTGACCATTTGATTGAGTTGCTCCATCAAACCAGCCCACTAACGCCAAATCTTGGGGAGAAGTCTTAAAGAGTCGATGGGTAGTCACTTTTTGAGGAACTGTTAGACAATTCATTCCTCCAAGTGATGCCTAGAACTGTTAGACTATTATTTTTCCTCCTTAGTACATTCCTCCAAGGATGCCTTTATCGTTACTGATTCATCACTTGGTTGATTCTCTCTTAAGAGAATAAACACATATTTCTTACTGGAACTAATCAACTCTTTGTCTTGGTTGGCACTTACTAGTGATATCTTCGATATACATTTGTGTGCGTTAATGATGTAGGAACTCTCATCCTTGATCAGGCAGTATTGGTTTTCTCTTCGCATCAAGACAACATCCCTCATATACATGTAGGGGCTTCCAAACACTACACCATACACATCAAGGGGTAGTACATCTAACTCTACTTCATCAATAAAATCTACAGTTACAACAAATTTGATCTTACATTGTTTCGTGACCTTGATTTCTGCATCCTTGTTCACCCACCCCAATGGGTATGGGCTTGGATGATCATGAACCTCCAATCCAAGCTTGCTGACTAGATTGACTGCAATGAAATTGGCTTACAAACCAAAATCAAATAGTGCATCTAAATTAGTCTTCTTGACTTGGATATTGATATGGAAGAGTTTTTCCACCTCCTCTTCCTTGTGATAAAGGCTACTTAGATTCACCTCCTTCTGCACTGAAGTGCAAACAATATTTTAATCCACATTTGATTTGCTCTCTACTTGTTTCTTGAATCTGTGGCTAGAAGGTTCTTCTTCTTGGCATTCTTCTTATGTTTCTTAGGGTTCATCTCTCGATGTAATTTCCAACACTTTTCTTCAGTGTAACTATCGACATTGCAATGGTTACATTGGTTACTTGGATCCTTGCGTTGATGTGCAATGACTATCATCTTCTTGTCTTTCCCTTTCCACTTCTTCTTTCCCTCATTAGAAGTGTCTTGGTGCTCTTTTTGTTTCCAACCACTTGGTTGTCCTTTTTTGTGGCCTAAATTTTCTAGATACTACACTTGCACACAAGCCTCATCAACCATCCTGGGCTTGAAGAGCATCACTAGCTTTCATAAATGATTGTGTAGACCCCCCAAATACTTAAGGAGTACATTTGGGTTCTTGGGAGAGATACCCAACATGACAACCATCTTCCTGAATTCAATGGTGTACTCCTGCACATTCTGCCCCTACCTTTTGCTTGAAGTAATGCTAGTGGATCCATTGGTCCTCTACATACCCAATAAGGTAGAACTAGGACTTAATGAAGGTTTTGAAATCCTCCCACTTAGTTACTGGTGGATCACCCTCTAGCCTAAGTGTCTATGTGTGACTTTCCCACTAGGTTAATGCATGGCCCTCTAATTTCAATCTAACAAACAAAATATTTTTCTCTTCTTTTATATCGTGGACATTGAAATAGACCTCTAGTTGTTGCAACCAATTATTCAACTTTACTGCATCGATCTCACCTTGGTATGGCTTGATATCCACTTTCTCTTCCATTTTAAATAAGGACTATGAAGGGGTAATGATCTACGTGGATGTTGGTGGCCACCCACCTATTCCACGGGCTCGAAAAACAGTTTTCTATCTTGGCAGTTTTTCGACAGTATTTCGGGGCCGTTTTGAGGCCCTAAACGACATTTTTGGGGGATTTGGGGCCCAAGTGACTGCCAGAGGCACTAAGTTGAGCCAGTCAAAAGTCATTCTTCTCGGTTATAACTTTCCAACGGTGTATCGAGCGCCCCAAACAAAGATCGTATGAAAACGTTATGCCCCCGGGAAGTTGACGTATCAACTACCCCCATCGGGGCCCGCAAACCTTTTGGTTTTTCATATTCCAGGGTTAGGGTTTTGGGTTTTCTTTATGATAAAAAGGCCTTTGGAGCCTCATTGTAAAATCATCTTCTTGCGAATGCGAGTATCTGTCACATCTCTTCTTGTAATATCCCCAAGGACGAGCCCTGTTGTAATCATGTTTATGAATTGTAAATCATGTTTTGTAGGCTGGTGAGCCGAGTATTGATACGTTGGTAAGGCTTATGAGTTTATTAGGCCGGAGAGCCTAAGTGTTAAGGCCAGGAGCCTATTTTTGTATATGTAATTATGCAGAACGTTAATAAAAATATGAGTACCGTTGCGTGCAGACCGGCCACAATGAATGAGTGATGGGGGACTAAGCTTCCACAAAGTGTGTAAGGGAATGGGGGCTGAAAGGTGGAAAGAAAGGCTAAGTGTTGGGCCTAGGGGCTAATCTAGGGGGCTTACCTCTAGAAAGGGATAATAATTTATTATTATTATTTCTTTAAACTAAGGTGGACAATTTTGAGTGTTGTCCTAAGTTCCTGGAGAGGAACGCATGCTGATGGAGTGCATGCAGCTTCATGGGTGACATGTGTCGGCCCAGGCACATGCAGTTAAAAGTTGCAGAAGTCAACCATGGAGGGGGTTCGCTCCTCATTCTGTCATCCTCTGCCTGAGTTCGCGGGGATCTGGGGCGTCTGAACCGTTTTGAATATGTGTCTTCCTCTGCATACCCGCGCAAACAGTGAAGGAAACCCTCACGGGAAGATTGTTTGCTATCCATTTTCCCATCCTTCGTGAATTCTATTGAGATCTGGGATCGACCTTTGCATAACCTCACGCATCTCTGAAAACAAAAAACTGTGAAACCGACCTGTGTTGTTTTATTGTGAAGACAAAACATCCTGGATATGGCCTGAACCGTGTTGTGTCTTAGTGTGGTCTGTTGCCGTTTTTGGATGTCCATACCCAAATTCATGTTGTTGATGTCACCTGTGAGTTAACCGAATTTCTATTGTTGTTGTTGTTATCCTCACCTTGCGGGAATTGAAGTGGAAGCTAGTGGAAGAGTCGGGTGGTTAGGCTTGTGGTTGAAGAGGCAGGTTGTCGGGCTTGTGAGCAGCTCTTTCCAGGTGAAGGAGTTTGTTGGGAAGTGTTTTTCTCCCAGAGAGAGTCCAACACGAACTACGGAGCTCTGAGACTTCCTAATCCGGCATGTTGTCGAGACTTAGAGAGGGAAGTGAATCACTGATGGGTTGTGCTTGTGAAGGTGTATACTCTCGGGTGGAACATACATGTGGGGAATGAGAGTTCGTGAGTAGTGGGAGTAAGAAGGCATCCTGGGAAGAATCCTTCTGGTTATTTTGTGTAGTTTCCTTGTAACCTGAACCTAGTTTAGGATTCCCTTACCTTGGGTGGAGATTGGTCCCAGCTCGGGGGTGACCCACTGCTGAGAGTGATGAGCAACGTGGTCTAAGGCTGGAAGGTTCATGGAAGGTCTGCACATGGTAGGTGGAGTTACTACAGCTTCAAAGATAAGTATTAATGTTGTACTTAATTTATATGTGATGTTAGTCTGTGATACTTACTATATTATCATGCATTTTTTTGTGATGATGCTTACTGTTGATTTCATTAATTTTGTATGATGGAAATAATTACATGTTACTCTGTTAAGCCATTTAACTTCATTTAAATGCATATTACATAAGTATGAGAATGTTGTTCCGCGCAGTAGCGTTTGCCCGGTCAGTATGATGACGGCTGGGGACATTACACTTCTCAGAGATAAGCTACCACCATTCTAGCGAGTATTTCAACACTTTGTATTTTACAGTCTTTGTACATTTTCGCTCATTAATAGAAAATTGTGTATTACTGTATATATGTGTTTATGGTTGCATCTCTGATACATTTATGTTATAATATTGGATATCTGAGATATATCTGTACATTTATTTATTATATCTCCACTTTCATTTCGTGCTGAAAATAATCTGGATCAGTGGTATCATAGCAGGCTGGTCTTGATCGTTTTTTTTTTTTTTTTC
>ML799882.1:204803-216778 GCA_009831015.1 Picea engelmannii | reverse complement strand
AGTGCATGTACCCGACGAGGTCTAAGTATAGAAAGTTGGAACTTGAGCTTGTCTCTCTTGAAGACAATATCTCTCGCATGCCCAAGAAACCCTCCATGGCGGAAGAAAATAAAAATGATAGAGCAAATGATTCTATCAATTTGTTGCTTGAGCAAGCTCTCACGCGACAGAGGGACGAAATGATGGAGAATTTTTCCCACATCTTTCAATGCCTGCCGATAGAAACAGACACATCTTCATCAAGCAACCACTTTGGAAACACCTCTCCTTCAAGGTACAGGTTAATTTTGACATTCCCATCTTTGAAGGTCAGATAGATGCAGATGCCCTAAACAAATGGTTAAATTTGCTAGAAGGTTATTTCTTTGTTCACCATTTTTCCGACAGGGAAAAGATCACCTTAGCACTCCTTAAATCTCCCCCCCTTGTCAAACATTGGTGGGAAAATTATAGGGAGAAAAGTTCCACATAATAGTCTGGAATAAATGGGGTCGATCCCACTTGGGATTTTTTGTGGACGTGATAAAGGAACAGTATTACTCTGTTGGCAACTATGAGGACCAGTATATGAGATAGACCACACTGCAGCAAGAGAGGGGCCAAGCAGTGACGAAGTTCACCAATACCTTCCATACCTTGCGCACCAAGTTGGGTATCAAAAACTCCAAACAACATTTGGTTCTGAAATACCGTGGGGCTCTACATAGATACATCCAAACTGAAATGGATTTTCTGGACATCTCATCACTCAATGCTGCTTATCGATATATTGTTAAAATCGAGAAAAAATTTAAGCACCAGAAAAAACGGGAGTCTGGGTCTGCAAATCCGCAACAACCAAAGTATGATAAAGACGACCCTAACAAACAGTCTCCTGAAAACCAGTCCAAGCCACAAGAAAAGAAGGGTCACAGGAAGACAAAGGAGGACACCGGAAAATGGTGCAATTTCCACAAAATCCCCTGGCACAACACCGATAAATGTCGCTCAAAACAATCATTGGTGGTCGAGATCAAAGACAAGGAGACGAACCTTGATTCATAATCTGATTATGAAAATACTGGTAAAAGACAGATCATTGACACATACCACACTGCTATTGTCACGACCACAACAATTCAACCAGAAGAACCAACAGATCCAAAAGAGTGGGAGCACCTTTTTCATTCACATATGTGGGTGAAGGGGACCCCGCTGCATTTTATTGTTGATAGCGGAAGCCAGAAGAACTTTATCTCAGTAGAGGTCATTAAACAATTGAGATTATTGACAACGCCACACCCACAACCATACAACATCGGGTGGCTTCGCCAAGGACGATATCTTTGTGTCAGCCAGCAATGTCGATTGTCATATGACATCCAACCCTTTAAGGATGAGGTATTATGTGATGGTGCCCCATTGGATGTCTGTGATGTTCTCTTGGGCCATCCATATATGTGGAAATGTCATGTTGTTTGTGAGTCTCGACCCCGCAGTGCCATTGTTTCTCTGGGGGGTCATCTCTACAGAATACCAGAGGTAGTTTTGACTATTGTTCCACCTATATAGTGCCGCAAGGTAGTATCTCATACTACAAAATTTAGCCTCTTCACAATATGTTCAAAAGGAGAACAAAATGATACTGCAACCACTACAACCTCGGCCCAAACACCTTATGTCCAACAGAAGCAGGTTGGCAAGGTTGCATAAAAGCGCAAAGATTCCTTCTGCACATAGTCCTCTCATGTAGCTCGAATTGTTAAATAGACTCAGCCTCGCCAAAAAGAAGTTCGTGACAACCTTCCACAAACCAAGTAGCACGGCGTCTCCAACAAGGCAAGCAGCTCACCAAGATTTAGATTCAACAATCGCTTTCCCCTCTCCCCCAGGAACTCAACGCAATGGAGACCATTACTTCCTAAGGAGGGAGGATTGATCCAGGTGGATATCGGTGGCCACCCACCTATTCCACGGGCTCAAAAAATAGTTTTCTATCTTGGCAGTTTTTCGACAGTTTTTCGGGTTCCAAACTTCTGGGGTCGTTTTGAGGCCTTAAACGACATGTTTTGGGGATTTGGGGCCCAAGTGACTGCCAAATGCTTGCGAAAGGAACTAACTTGGGCCAATCGAAATTCATTCTTCTCGGTTAGACCTTTCCAACGGTGTATCGAGCGCTCCAGACAGAGATCGTATGCAAAAGTTACGCACCCGGGAAGTTGACGTATCAACTACCCCCATCGGGGCCCGTAAACCTTTTGGTTTTTCATCTTCCGGGGTTAGGGTTTTGGGTTTTCTTTATGATAAAAAGGCCTTTGGAACCTCATTGTAAAATCATCTTCTGGCGAATGCGAGTAGCCGTCACATCTCTTCTCAGAGATAAGTTTCCACCATTCTAGCGAGTCTTTCTGCACTCTATATTTTATAGTCTTTGTACATTTTCACTCATTAATAGAAAATTGTGTATTACTATATATCTGTGTTTATGGTTGCATATCTTATACATTTATGTTATAATATTGGATATCTGAGATATCTCTGTACATTTCTTTATTATATCTTCGCTCTCATTTCATGCCGAAAATAATCTGGATCAGGTAATGACACTAGAACTTGGTTTCTCTTTCTCGGGCTCTTTCCTCGACTCCTTTTTTACGTCTTCATTTTCTCTCGGTTTCCCCTTTGATCTAATCTCTGAATTACAGCCTCCAAGTTCCCCGAATGGTTTGAGCGTTTTTGCTAGAGATGTCATCAGGAGGGTCATATTGCGAGAGATATCAACGACTTGCTCTTCTAGCCTCACAAATCTCTTTTTTTCTGGATCTTGAGAGTTTTTTTAAATAGACTCATCTATCATGGCTAGGGTTCCACAAATTTCTTCTTAAGTCAATTCCTAGATCTACAACTTTCCACAAATGCCCCAAAGAAAACTGCTCTAATATCAATATGATCTCTAAATTTTTGTGGATATTCCACTAGAACAATTCGCCACAACCAATCTTATAATATTCTAAAATCTTAGACTATGCAAACTAATTTTCCTCAAATCCTAGATTAATTAATTACTAGCTTTTCTTGAATTTATGAAATAATCGAAATACAAAAATGAAAGAAATGAGCAAAAGAACACACTATCCACACAAAAATGAACATAAGATATATCCACCATGAGGAGGGTCATATTGCAAGAGATATGAGCGACTTGCTCTTCCAACCTCACAAATCTCTCTTTTGTTGGATCTCAAAGGTTGTTGTAAACAAACTCATCTGTTATGGTTAGGGTTCTATGACTTTCTTTTTAAGCCAATTCCTAGATCTTGGAACTTTCCACAAATACCCCAAAGAAAGTTGCTTTGATACCAATATGACATTTAAACTATCGTGGATATTCCACTAGAATAGTTCCTCACAACAGATCTTATAATATTTTGAAATCTTAGACTATGCAAACTAATTTTCCTTATATCCTAGATTAATTAATTACTAGCTTTGGTTGAATTTATGAAATAACTGAAATACGAAAATGAAAGAAATGAGCAAAAGAACACACCATCCACACACAAATGAACATAAGATATATCCTGGGAAACCCAATATAGAAGAAAACCCATATAGAAGGTGAGGCCTATGCTTCGCTCTCTTTTCTTCAATAACAGAAATGTAAATACAAAGAAAGAGGCATGAACTGTGGAGTTGCCTTTAACACTATGGCATGTATGGTTGCTACAAAATATTTTCCTCCTATTTTTATGATTTCAAAATACCACTCCTAGATGCTCTGCTCAACTATGGAACAAATACAATGCTAAAAGATGGAACCCTTTCTCCTCCTAGTGGCATGGTATTTAATATGGTCAGATGGTCGTCTAGGGTTAGGGTTTTGACTTCCTCAGCCCTCAATTAGTGGTAAGGTTTGTCCCTTCTAGAATCTTCTAGAAAGTCCACATATGGCTATCCCCATATGTGTGAGTAATGGGGGATGACGTCGCATCCACTCATACCATGGTTGTCAACAAGGTAGGTCAACCTGCGGAAGGAATAATTTCTACATACTAGCTCTGATTGAGGTGATTTTCGCACTGTTGAAAAGGTCTTGGTGTGTAGATCAACATAGAGGGTGTGCGCACAAATTTCAAACATTGTAACCCCAAAAAATGTCGTTTAATGCCTCAAAATGGCTCTGGAAGGTTCCAGGCCCCAATTTTCCAAACTGGTCACTACCACTAAAATGGCCCTACAAACCAGTTCCTCCAATTTTTCCACCTAGAAAGTACCAAGATAGATGAAAAATTATATTATGATCCTTTCCAGATCAACAACTATCATGCTCTTAACATACAATCTCTCAATAATAAACTTACTCAACCTCCTTTGAGTTCTTCTTCTTTAAAGACACCTCTAGGACCCACATACAACTAATACATATGCAAGGCAATTGTAATGACCTATTTTCCAACGGTTCTATAATTGATGATTCAGATTCCTTGTGCATCCCTTTATTTCATGCCCCTTCATTTGCTCCATGCTCCTTCATGCACTCAATCGTCTTCTACTAACCACCTTCTATGCAACTCCTCCACTTCTACATGCCTTTTCATTCGCACAAATTTGTGCATCAAGGTCTCCTACACATTCTTCTACATCAACACTTGTTTGCACATCTAACACATTTTCTCTCTAATGAACTAATTTTGCTCCTCACTATAAAAAACACCTTTTCTCCTATGCATTATGTCCCTGCATCATTAGATAAAGATACATCAACCTAGCTCAATGCCTTGTAAGATCCATCATTGTTTTGGTTTTTAAGGATGCTCGATGGAGAATGTGCATAGATTATTAGTTGTTGAACTTGATCACTATCAAGAATGAATAACCATCATCACACATTGTTGACATGTTGGATGAACTACATGGACCAAAGTATTTTAATAAGATCATCTTGAAGTTTGATTATCATCCAATCTATATCAAGCCAAATGATACATGGAAGACATCCTATAAGACATGATAAGGACTATTTTGGTGGTTGTTGATGTTGTTTGATAATGCTTTTGTGGTGTTCATGAGGATGATGATGATGTGCTAAAGACTATATCTTGTCTTTTGTGCTTGTATGTTCGAACAACATACTTGGTTTTAGCAAGACCACTTGCATCATTTGGACCAAGTGCTCATGACATTACAACAATAAAAGTTACTTCTTAAGATGAATATGAGTATATTCAAGCAATAGGTACTTATTTATCTTGGATTTTGCATGAACCAAGATGTGTCAAACATCACTCTAATAAAGATTTCATCTATTTCAATTGGTTGCTGCCAAAGAACACTAATGACCTACAAAGTTTCATGGGAATGACAAATTATCTCAAAAAGTTTACTACACATTTTTCCCATGTCACACATCTTCTTAATGAATTGAACCATGACCAAGTCCACTTTGGTTGGGATGTCACTCTATAGGAAGCATTGAAAGAGAACAAGCATTGCATTGTAACTATTCTTGTTCTCCTTAAATAACATTCAACAAACCTTCAAGATAAATGTGGATGCCTCTAGACATGTAATGGATGCTTGAAAATGAGAGAATCATATATGACCACATGCTTCTTTGATCCCTTCAAACAAAGAGCAAGATGAAGAATGCATGACACATGAAGTGGATTATTTATTTGCAATAGTTCAATATTGTGATTAATAGGAAGCACAAACAAAGTGATAGCAATTTCCTTCAACAATTTGATTTTTAGTGTTTTCAAGGAAGCTCACACACAATTTCTAGACTTGCATACAATTATGTAATTTATCAAAACTCCATGACAACCCCACTAGATCAAGACTTCTATGACTACCTATTAAAGGGTATAATTATGTACAAGTTGAGTGGTATTTGTATTCATAAGGAAAATCAATGATTACAGCTATTGCACATGGCACAACATTCCAAAATCTCAAGACACTTTGAACTCTTGAGAGAATAAAATGATCATGTATTTACAAAGATGTTTCTTTTAGTTGAAGAAATTAGCAAATCTTGTAGAAGTTGTTGCCTCTATAATATAAGACAAAAAATCAAATGTTGGGAAATTACATTCCAATAGTCTAAAAATGGAATCTCATTCATTTTATTTTAATACAAATTTGTAATTTTTACATTTTTGACATAATTTTTCCAAGATTTTTTTATATAATTTATTTTAATATAAATTTGTATTTTCTCCATTTTTAACATAATTTTTCAATAAACAACTTATATTTTCTACAATTTTTTAACACAATTTTCCAATTATATTAAAATTAAGATGATTAAAATTTATCAATTGAATAAATTACAATAAATTACTTTTCAATTGGTTATGCAGAAAATCCAAAAAAAATCTTTATCACTCTTTAAAAAAAAAAAAGTTTACAACAAAACTAATGCAAAGAATTCACTTTCCTGGGCTTATTATGCCTTTTCTTATATCACATGCACGCTTGCTAAAAGACCAAAATGGAAACCCTCGTAATTATCACATGCACATTTTATAGCAAAAAGACAAAATGGAAACTCTATTAATAAATTTTGAGAAGGTTGAGCACTAGGACATTGAAAAACTAAAGTAAAGGCGTTCGTAACAAAAGGATTTCCAACCTGCCTAAATGGCTGGGAAGAAGCCTACAAAAGTTTAGTCAAACCCATAAGGGTAACCAAAGAAATGGATTTGGTGTAAAATGATCCTAAACACTGAACAAGTGGTGTTTGTCTGTGTTGGAGAGGAGGCAAAATCACAGCACAGCCCAGCCCAGCCCAGCCCCCATGACACATTTGATGTAATTTACCTATTTTGCAAAGTAATATAAGATGTACTCTCTTTCCAGAAAAGGAAAATAGACAGATCAAAAAAAAACATATACAGTCGATATTCATTTCTAAAAGCTACAGTCCCTAGAGATCTCTTTGCCATAAAGATATCATGGGATACAATCCACATTTAGGACAGGGAAAGTCAATTTTTTATTCTATACAACTTTAACCAAATAGAATGCAAAAGAAAACTGATCTGAAACCCAAAATTTGTCATCCTTTTTTTTAAGAGATTTTCCCAAATGAATAGTCGTGAGAGATCTGCCCAAATGAACGGTTAATTGCAGTTATTGAAATATCCTGAATTTAGTAAAGAAAAAATGATATACTTCCAATACTTCAGCCATTTCCTGAAAGGAAGATATGTTGGGATGCTGGAAATTCAGATTCCTTCCCTGGCCAGATTCATCATTTCATATGCCATATATTACAGATACAAAAGTATATATATATAACACTAAGAGTCTTATAACACCAGCAGTAGTTGTGATTCACACTATGTCGTGCCTAGAAATAAGGTTGCACCATTGCTTTAATTGAAATACTGAATGGTTAAGGGCAATTAAGATTAGAAATGTTATATCCCATTGAAGGAGAAGCTTGAAGGTAAGCAATACAACACTAGGATGGCACAGGATAATTGTGGGTTTACGACTAATTGTTAATTCTTGGCAGCCCTACTTTGCTCACATATCAGCAGTCAGGAGTGTGCCAGGAAGAGATACCTGCAATTTTTGCAACAGCGTTTCTAATCAAATGGGGCAATTCATATATCAGAACGAACTTGCTAACATTAGAAGGCGCAATAGATGGACAACAGTATGTCTATGATATATATACCTTTTCCCCAAGTTTGAAAGGAGATAGTCCTTTGTAGGGGCAACTACTGCACCTGAATGCATCCCCTAGTCCACACTAACAAAACCAAGACATCCACTATGTCAGAAAACTGAGCAAAGATTATAATTACTAACAAAACCAAGACATCCACTCTGTCAGAAAACTCAGCAAAGATTATAATTACTAACAAAACCAAGACATCCACTATGTCAGGAAACTCGGCAAAGATTATAATAATAATAATGGAATTTTAAAATTACTGCCCAGACACTAATTTGATGTATGAGACACTTGTTTGTGGAATAAGGGACCTCTCCCTGCAGCTATTTCACTAATAAAATTATACATACTAAAAGCAGAAACCAGAAATCCCATATTTCACTACTAAAGTTATACATACTAGCACAAACCAGAAATACCATAATTGTGAAAAGGTTAAAAAAAATTGGCAACCTTTCTCCACAGAATAGGGATGACAAATATTTATTTCCAAGAAAGAAATGCAATGAGAGCAAAAGATCAAAATAAAACCAACATACATTTCCACATGCAGATTGTGGGTTATTCAACTGTTCTACAGTCAGGCCCAATTTTGTCTGTTTCTCTTCCAACTCAGCTCGGCCACAGGTGCAATTTTTGCAGGCTTTTCTTTTCGTACTAACTTCGCAGTCACTGGCTGCACAAAACAAAATACAAACTATGGATTGAAAGAATTGATGGGAAACGTGACCAAGCCACTCAAGTTTGTAACGTTATTAAAGAGGATCGTATCATATATATTCCTTTCCAATGGATAAACTGCAAACCCAAATTAACAGCCACCAACCCCTGTTACTAACCAGAAGGCAATGGAGGTCTTTTCAAGTCCTCTTCAGAAAGAAGGCTTTCTTCATCTATCAGATCCTCCAAATCAACATTCATTTCTGGCTTTACGCTCAATGCATCAGGTTTAGGCAAACTCTCTTGTTTCTGCACAGATTTTTTCTTGAGGGAAAACGATGATCCAGTTTCCCAAGTGGGCTTTTGTGCTCTCAGCTGAAAAAGGGGAATACATGAAAGGGAACAACTATCAAAGATATGTCTACCAACAATCACAATATGCACACCAAAATCATGCACGGGTATTCTGGATCTAATTGTTCCAATGTTTGCCTTAATAACTGGAAAAACTAATCTCATAAATGAAATAGACTGCCCAACATACCGCAAATAGCTCAAGGCCATCCGATGAGGCTAGTCCTTCCACAGAAGCGACAACCTCTGGTCTTACAAAGCCTGCTAGCAAAAGACTATGCTCCAAACTGGCATGAATCTTTGTTGTTCCCTGTTAAAAATAATTATGAGCATAACTAAAATAAAATAAAATAAAAAAGAAAGGGAAAGGGAGTTCATATGTAGGTTCATGAATGGCTTGCCTTTTTATTTAGTGTTTGATAAACATTCTATTTTTGGGGTTTTTTGGCTGGAATCAGGCAATGTAAATCTGGACAAAATCACTATTTTCTGTTGTTTAAATTGCATTTCTGAATATATAAATGGATTCAGCCTGCTGAAAAACCCCTGAAGCATTTAGATTATACAAACTTAGACATTCAAATCTGCAGATCCAACCATTCCTCATTGGATTTCGACCAAATTCAAACCAAAAAAATCACCAAAAAACTTCAAGACAAAAGCAAATTAATAAACTTCTACGGAAGATTCTCAGGATCTAAAATGTAAATGTGTTTTAGTTTTGAAAACACAAATACAGTGTAGATCCAGAAAATCTTCCATAATTATGACGAACTGTGACGATCTACATTCTTAAATAATGGGCTTTTATTGTTTACTCCCTTAAAGGTGATTTGGAGGGTGCCCGAGGTGACTAGGACTACTATAAGCAAAATCATGAAAATCCCTAGCAGATGAACTGGGATGATAGAAAAATTGCAAATCCCTAGCAGATGAACCGGGATGATAGAAAAATTGCAAGCAGTTGGTGCATACCTTGCTAGGGCAATATAGGAGCTTAATAAACACAGAGTTATCTATGAGCCCTGAACTTTGTCAAGTCAAAATCAACAAATGAAAGGAGCTGAATGCAAACGTTTTGTCTAAGGAATGTGGTTCTAGGATCAAAATTTCTTCTATAATTGTGGCCATAAGTCCTGATCTACACATTTTTAATATGAAATGGCATCCATTCATTAATGAACTGGTTGTGTGCAGTTGCTTACATCTTCCATGGAGACAAGAGTCTGTATGAATACAGCACCCCCTGGTTTCAGGATTCTTGCCAATTCCACAACCAAGTTCTGCTTATGAAATTCACATTTCTCCGAGAGGAAAACTACGACATCCAGCGACGAGGAACTGAAGTAGGATTTCCACTCTGCAAGCCAACCAGACAAGAGAAATCCAAACATATGAAAACAAAGAGTGCACGAATAATAGCTCATATGCAAAATGTTTGCAGGGGTGATTCAATGATGAGGAGAAAGAGGTCAACCTAGCGAATTTGCCTGAGTTAGCACACACAGATTGTTGCCCCTATCAGCCTTCTCCTTGAATTCCTGGATGGCCCATGTGACCACCTTGCTTGACAGGGTGATTGAGTCTGTCACTAACAACACTGTTGCCTCCATTATCCTTCCTGCTTCAAATTAAAATCACGCACTGCTAAATAATGACCTCCCTCTATTGAAACCAGAATGACATTATCAATGGTTTATCCCCATGAAGTTGGAACAACCTACACGGGTTTTACCAACCACCAAGGATGTTCAGCAGCTTGCAAAGGCAAGTATTTATAGGTATATAGATATATATATATAACCACCAATGGGTAGCAACTTGTAGTAGGTGGCACATGCATCCCACGCTTTGTGTAGCATAATCAGCAACTAAACTATGGCTACTCTTGCTGCCGACGTGTATCCACGGGGCACTGCAACTGATATACAGTGGCAGGGGGCGGTTATTCCCTCCACTTCTTCATTTGAAACTGTTACGTATGCCGTTGAGACTGACACGAGACGGTGGTTCGCCAGCGTGTAGAAAGAGCAGAACGTGTTGGAGGGGGGCCGGCCTGTGGCAACACATGGTAAGGGTCTCCCAAGCAGCGTGAGTGTTGTGGTCCACTTAGGTGTCTTTCCTTATCCTAATGTACCTGACGTGATACATTATACGGTAAACTTCACAAGTAATCATATGGTGTGAGTTTATATTTGGTATTTATTTCAAAGTTTGGGTGGGGAGTAATAAGCACCCTTGTTTTTCAGTATTAAATGTTCTGCATTTGTAGGTGTAAGTTACAGTATTAAATGATCTGCATTTGTAGGTGTAAGTTACAGTAAAGTTCACAAATAATCATATGGGATGAGTTTTTAATTTGTATTTATTTCGAAGTTTGGGTGGAGAGTAATTAGCATTCGTCTATACAACATTAAATGTTCTGCATTTTTATTTAATGTTATGCATTTTTATATAAAAATTGTTAAATTCAAAGTAAGAAAGTGAATAGCTGGATTCAAAATTATTTTAAATCCAATAATCCAACCAAAAATGCAAAACACTTAATGCTTTACAGCTAGACATTTATTGTTCAAACACATTCATGCTTTACAGCTGGACATTTATTGTTCAAACACATTCATCATCCACCCAATCCATGTATGAAAGTAGTGGGAAAGCATTGCTTGTCAAGATTCCATTGACTTAAGACATAATTAGACTTTGAAAAAATAATTCCATTACTTTTTGTAGACATTCCATTGATACTAGGATATGTAGTAAACCCATATACCTATCACATGTAAGAAATAAATTACATAACACATTAAAAGTAAAAGTAAAGCAGAGCCATTGTTTTAAAAATATTAATGGGTATAGATTACATAAAAAAGGGTTGTATTAAACAAATATAAAGTTTATATTAAAAATTAATGTTAAAATTGATCATTTCTTTCTAATAAAAAAGTTTATAGGTATATTATTTAAGAAATTGTTTTAATAATATTATAAAATTTAAATATAAAGTTTATATTAAAAATTAATGTTAAAATTGATCATTTTTTTCAATAAAAAAGTTTATAGGTATATTAGATAAGAAATTGTTTTAGCAAGGGTAGCACGCTGCATGTATTGTCTCCAAAAATTTTACTTGTTAGTGTCTGCACGGTTTATATAAATAATATTCAGACATTTCCTTAGTCATTCGAAAAGAATGCAAATCTATACTTCCCATGATCTTTATAATAATTAAAAAAGTAAAAACATCTCAATGTTTCTTATATTTTAAAATATGACTTAAAAGTTTAAAAAT
>ML799882.1:191693-204703 GCA_009831015.1 Picea engelmannii | reverse complement strand
CTAAAGAAAAGTTTGATGAAAATGCTAGTCTCTTGTTGTTGAAGTTAAGGAAGGTTTGCAGGAATGTGATCATATACACCAGGTATATTATAGATCTACAAATCAGATTTGGATGATGAAATTGATGAGGGATTTTGGTTGAGTTACATGTTCAGTACATGGTTGAGACAAGTAGTTGATGAGTTGGCACACACATGCATGAGGTGTATAGTTGATGATGTTGGTACATGTTGATGATTCATAGTTGATGATTAGTTGACACATGATTGGTACATACTTGGTACATGGTTGGATGCACTTGTTTATGGTACAGGTTGATTACAGGTTATTTGGTACAGGTTGGTGCATGGTTGATGCACTTGTTTATGGTACATGTTGATTACAAGTTGAGGTACAGGTTGATGCATGGTTGATGCATGGTTCATATTTATTGGTGCAGGTTTACAACGGTATATCTCACAGTGACATGTTGACAACGGTTCCATCATTCTACTTCTACTTCAGGGTGGCAGGACGGGGCAAGCACATGTGGTTGTAGCCACCTTCCGGTTGTAGCCGGAGAACATAGGGGGTTGTAGCCTCCTTCTGGTTGTAGCCAGAGAATTGGGGAGTTGGAGCTTCCCTTAGGTTGT
The DNA here is from genome assembly GCA_009831015.1 of Picea engelmannii. Taxonomy (NCBI): domain Eukaryota; kingdom Viridiplantae; phylum Streptophyta; class Pinopsida; order Pinales; family Pinaceae; genus Picea; species Picea engelmannii. The sequence goes on along the minus strand of ML799882.1, from coordinate 204,071 downwards.
AGCCTGATAAACTAGGGGGTTGGAGCCTCCTTCCAGTTGCAGCTGGAAAACAAAGGAAGTTGGTGCTTCCAATGAATGTAATTCTTCAAGATATATAAGAAAAAACATTATGTGGTTTTCTCTCGATTTGGGTTTCCACGTAAAACACTGGTGTACTATGTATGTGTATGTTTGTTCATTTGTTCATTGCTTATTTACTCTACAGTTATTGGATAATAATGCTTCATTGATATAACATTTGGATTATATGGTTAAAAAGGATTAAATTGCTCTATTACCGATTCACCCCTGCTCTCAGTAATCCAACAATTGGTATCAGAGCAGGTTCCTTCATAAATTAGTTTAACCACTGAAAGGTAGATCATGGAGAGTACCAACTCATATAAAAATGGAATACCACATGTTGATGAACATATGTATGCTTTCTAGAGCATAAGGATGAGGACATATATATATATATAGGCACAGGGATTTCAAGTTTGGAAATCAATTGTAAATGGATACACAACACTAGCAGTTCTACCAATAAATGACAAAGCAGTAAAACTTGGTGAGAATAATTCCAAAGCCACAAATGCACTTTTGAATGGTCTCAGTGATACGGTATTCACCAAAGTTGCACACTGTAAATCCGCTAAAGAGATTTGAGACAAGCTTCAAAATATTTATGAAGGAGATAGAAAAGTCAAAGCGACAAAGCTTCAAAATTACAGAGGTTAGTTCAAACAACTAAAAATGAAGGAAGATGAAGATATCGCAGCCTACTTCTTATGAGTCGATGAAACAATGAATGCAATCATAGGATTGTGAGAAGAAATTGAAGAATCTGTAATTGTTCAAAAGATACTAAGATCTTTTCCTATGATATTCAACCATAAGATATTAGCACTAGAAGAAAGATCGGATCTGGACTCAATAAGCATGGACGAACTGCATGGAATCTTCACAACATATGAAATGAGAACTGAGCAGGAAAATCCAGATGTAAAAGAAGAAGCCTTCAAGGCATCCAAAAGATCAAAGCAAAAGAAAAAGGAACAAGAAGAATATAGCAGCAACAGTGACGCCTCGGAAGATGATGAAGAAGTGGCCAACTTCGTCAAAAGACTAAACAAGGGAACCAATGGTAGGTATAGATGTAAGATCTCTTTAATTTGTTTTATTTGTGATGGTATTGGTCATTTTGCTAACAAATGTCCTCATAAGAAAAAGAGAAATAATGAAGGTTACTCAAAAGAAAAACACACATATAAAGACAAAAGAACTACAAAGAAAGTTTTCAGGAAAAGCTTATACACCAAAGAAGACATCTCATCATCAGATGAAGATGAAGTCAATGACAATGAGACATGAAGAGTTCTATTCATGGCAGTAAAATACTCTGACAAAGAAGACTCTGAAGAAGAATATGAAGAAGCCAAAGAAGAATGTGAAGAAGTCGAAGAAGAAATTGAAGAGGCAGAAGTTGACTATTGAGAAGAATTAATGTGTGCCATAGAAGTTATCAGAAGAGAAAAGAAGAAAAACAAGAAACTACAAGCAAAACTATACAAGAAAAGGGACACTCGAGAACTAGAACAAATGATCACAAAATTGAAGGTTCAAATAGAAGAAGATGAAAGAATTGAAGAAGCACTCAAAGAACAACTAGAAGAAAATGACAAGATCATTGGAAACTTGGAAGCAGAGGTTGTCACACTAAGAAATGATATTCAAAAGAAAAATATGCAGAATAGCTCAAAAGCTCTGGATGACATTATCAGCAGTCAAAAATCTCATCTTGACAAGTCCGGACTTGGATACAATAAGACAGAAAAGGGATCAAGCTAAAAAACAACAGAGCAAGAAACAAATCCAAAGAGCTATGCAGAAAAAATCAAAGAGGATAGGAAGATATACAAGGAAGATTACAGGGACACTCCTCCACCAAGAAGATTCAGATTTCAGAATCAACAACAGACAGATAGGCCTCAAGAAGAAGAAGGATTCATAAGAGCACCTNCTTTCAGAAGATCTTCAACTCCCAGGTATCAAACTATATTTTTTGGTTTATGTTATGCATGTAATAATTTTGGACATAAAGTTGTGAATTGCAGAGCTAACAACATGAATAGTAACAACTTTGAGAGTTATACACAAAGGGATTATTCAATGAGACCTAGTGACACACAAAGAAGAAGTTACAACAGGTTTTAATCATTGAGCACTGAAGTGGAATGTTACAAATGTAACAATTTTGGACACATGGCCAAGGATTGCAGAATGACAGTCCCTCCTAAAGAACCTCAACAGAATAACAACAGTCACAGACAAGAACCTCAGAAAATGACATGAATAAGAAAGAAAGATCAGTATAACAACGAAGAATGCACAGTCGCTCTATAAGATAAGCAGAAGAAACACGGTTGGTATGTTGACAATGGATGTTCAAAACACATGATAGGTGATAAAGACAAATTTCTTACATTACGAAAAATAAAAAATGGATCAGTCTCCTTCGAAAATGATAATTCATCCAAAATCATTGGAGAAGGCACAGTCTGAATTGGGAACAAGAATGAAAAGATACAAAATGTTCTACTGGTAGAAGATATGAAACATAATCTTCTAAGTGTGAGTCAAATGTGTGACCAAGGTCATAAACTTACTTTCGATTCAGAAAAGTGTAAGATAAGAAAAGAAGGTTCAAGGAAATTGATCGGTACAACTGCAAGAACTTCAAACAACATATATGTGTTAAGTGAAATTGGAAAAGAAAAGTGTTTTCTAGGAAAAGAAGATGAAAGTTGGCTATAGCATAGAATAATGAGTCACATGCATTTTGATAACCTTGTCAAAGTCAGCAAAAGAGAAGCAGTCAGAGAAATGCCCCAGATCACGAAACCAACCAACACTTTATGCAAGCATTGCCAACAAGGAAAGCAAACAAAGACCAGGTTCAAATCAAAGGAATATTCAACAATAAGACCACTAGAAATTGTGCACACTGATCTAGTTGGACCAACTACAACAAAGAGCTTAAAAGGTGAAAAATACTTTATGTTATTAGTTGATGATTATACAAGAATGATTGCAGTTTGCTTTCTCAAGAACAAGTTAGAAGCTTTTGAAAACTTCAAGATCTACAAGGAAATGGTTGAAAATGAGATGGATTCAAGAGTCAAATGTTTGAGATCTGATAATGGAGGAGAGTTCACTTCAAATGAATTTAAGGACTATTGTAGCAGTCATGGAATAAAAAGACAATTATCCATTGCTAGGACACCTCAACAGAATGGAGTTGTTGAAAGAAAGAATGGGACAATAAAAGAAATGGCTCGAACAATGCTAATGGATTCCAAATTGACAAACATATTTTGGACACAGGCAGTGCATACAACAGTTCACATTCAAAACGGAGTAATGCTTAGAAACAACACTGATAAAAATCCCTACGAGCTATGGAAAGGAAGACCAACGAATGTGAAGCACTTCAGAGTTTTTGGAAGCAAATGCTACATCAAAATATCAGAAGATGACAAAATGAGAAAGTCTGACTCTCGTGTGGACAAAGGAATACTTGTTGGTTACTCAAGTACTAGGAAAGCATACAAGTGTTACAATCTAAGATTGAAAAATGTTGTGGAAAGCATCAACGTAACAATTGATGAAACAGGTAGACCAAAATCAAAGGAAAAAGAAACAAAATCAATGGAACAACTTTTCGAAGAAGAATATGAAAAAGAAGTAGAAGAGGAAGATGAAGATGAAGAGAATCCGACAGAAGCAGAAGATGAAGCTTGGAAAGTATCTCCAAAGACACCTAGAAAACGAGTACAGAAGAATCATCCTTTAGATCAGATTATTGGAAACAAAGATGTAAGAGTTGAGACTAAAAGAAAAATCCGTTCACCAGAACAAACACACCTAGCACTCTTATCTACAATTGAACCAAACTATTTTGAAGAAGCCAGCAAGGATGAATTTTGGAATAAGGCCATGGATGAAGAATTTGATCAAATAGAGAAAAATGACATTTGGGAATTGGTTCCAAGACCAAAGAATAAGAATGTTATCGACACAAAATGGGTTTTCAGGAATAAATTGAATGAAGATGGACAGGTTACAATGAACAAAGCTAGATTGGTATGTAAAGGATATGCACAGATTGAAGGAATCGACTTTGAAGAAACATTTTCTTCAGTTGCCAGAATGGAAGCAATCCGTTTACTTTTAGCTTATGCATGCTCCAAAAATGTTAATGTATATCAGATGGACGTAAAATCAGCTTTTGTGAATGGGGAAATTGAGGAAGAAGTCTACATTGAACAACCAAAAGGATTTCAGTTGTCAGAGAACATAGACTATGTATGTAAATTAAAGAAGGCCTTCTATGGTCTAAAACATGCTCCTAGAGCATGGTACTCCACACTGGATAAGTATCAGCAGCAGACAAGGTTCATAAAAGGAAGTGCATACAATAACCTCTACATCAAGGTAAGTCAAGGCAACATTTTATTAATTGAAGTTTATGTTGATGATATTATTTTTGGTAGTGATGATGAAAGGTTAAGCCAGAAATTTGCAAAAGACACGCAGAATGAATTTGAAATGTCGTTACTTGGAGAACTATCCTTCTTTCTAGGACTTCAGATACATCAAAGAAACCAAGGAATTTTTATTTCTCAAACCAAGTATATCAGATAAATGCTAAAGAGGTTTGGAATGGAAGATTGCAAACCAGTTATCACTCCCATGCAAACCAGTTGTAAGTTGAGAAAAGATGATGATTTGAAGTCTACAGATTAGAGGCAATACAGGTCAATGATTGGCAACCTACTATATGTGATAACATCCAGACCAGATGTAATGCAAGCAGTTGGAAAGGTGGCACGATTTCAAGCAACACCAAAGGAATTACATGTATTAGTAGTAAAGAGGATTTTCAGATATCTGAAAGGAACAAAAGATTTTGGATTATGGTATCCAAAAGGAAAATATATATTACTTATTGCTTACACAGATGCAGATTGGGCAGGTTGTATTGATGACCGACGAAGCACTGGTGGAGCATCTTTCTACTTAGGTGAGTGTTTGGTAACATGGCTAAGCAAGAAACAATCATCAGTATCTCTATCTACAGTTGAGGCAGAGTATATTGCAACAACAACATGTTGTACACAGGTTCTTTGGATGAAACAAGCTTTGACAGATATATAGGTTGAGTATGATGAGCCCATTCCAATATATTGTGATAATACAATTGCCATCAGTATCTGAAAAAACCCGGTGATGCACTCCAAGACGAAGCACATTCCAATCAAGTATCACTTTCTATGGGAACAGGTTGCAGAAAAGAACATCAGAGTTAAGTATGTGGGCACAAAAGAACAAGTGACATACATCTTTACAAAACCACTTCCACAGGAAGCCTTTGAATATCTTTGCCAAAGACTTGGAGTTATTTCTACTCCAAAATGAATTCTTTTTGAATGCTTATTGTTAGCGATAATTCTTGTCTTGGGCTCGAGAACATTCAGGTCTGCAAGTTACCCGAGAAGCGCCCGAGCGCAGCATGGAAAAATCTCGTTTTTCGACTTTCAAACAAGCGAGCGGGAAAAGTATGTCATCAACGACCAGGATCCATGTACAGAGCAGATCAACGATCATCAGGTAATCGCGGTTAGCATAGCTGTGCCAGGATTAGCGCGATGGATAGCGCTTATATATATCACCCAAAAAGATCTCAGCCGTCCATCCCGGAGGAGTACGTGGCGCACGATCGGGCTCCATCGCCTCCTCGCCCCTCGCAACTTTGAAGAACGAGGACCAGCCTCCTCCCAGCCGCGAGACGCGAGGTAGAGAAATCATCTAGGACTCGGGCCCACAGTATCGCCGAAGTTTTTTCAGCTGTCCATCCAGAGGGGACACCTGGCAGCAAGTTGATTCATCTCGGTGCCTCGCCCATCGCAACTCCAACGCACAAAAAACAGCTCCGTCATATCCTGATACACAAAGGAGCGAGAGCATTCAGGACCTGGGGCCCACTGTAGCATCGGATGAGTTTAGGACCGTTATATTTGAGGAACGCGTGGCACCAGATTGAGCCGTCTCGGCACATCGCTCATCGCGATTTCGATCAGCAAGGATCAACCCTTTCATATTCGCGAACGCTGAAAGCATAGAAGCTGGGGCCCGCGACGCCACGAAGCATTTTCAGTCGTCCATCAAGGAGGGACACGTGGTGCGCAATTGGGCTCCATCGCCTCCTCGCCCCTCACAACTTTGAAGAGTAAGGACTAGCTCCTTCTCATCCACGAGACGCGAAGTGCCGAAACTCCTGAGCATATCGTCTCGACCACTCCCTGAGGAAGCAGTTAAGCTAAATCAAGCGGGTAGTTGAAGCCTCTCTTCATTCATTAAGTGTGAAGTATGGAGGGTCTGGTAAGCGGTCCGCTCGAGAGGGTCCTGTGTACCCATTCTTTCAGAAAATCCATGCCGAGTCCTCGACCTGCAGGAGGAGGTCTGCACACGCTAATTCGACATTTACTGACTCGACTACTCCCCCTGCGGGAGCCATGCACAGTTAAGATGGTGTCCGACAAAGAATATCAGTATGAGTTTGACTGAAGGGACACCAAGCCTTGGGCGACTGGGCACACCTCTGTTGGGCGATTTTCTCTGAGTATATAAACTCAGTCTTTGTATTTTGTAAGCATCGATGGTAGAGCAGAGCTCCCTACTGTAAAGTTTTAACAGATATTCTAGTTTACTGGTTATGCATCTGTATATGAGATATCTTGTTTTATGACAGACAATTTTTCTTACTCCATCTAATTTCCGTCTCATGCTAAGAGAATTCGTGAGTGACTGATTCGCGCGAATTATTGCAGTTATGTTGTGATAAATGATTTATTGTCGCATTATTGCATTCTCTAGCTTTGCGTTTAAATGTAAGATGATATTGCATTTGGACGTCTTCTTCTTCAGCCTGTTAGAAACCTGATGTTAATAACAGACCTCTGCGTTCCTCTTATATAAGTCTTCCGTCTGTTCACCCTTTACTATAGCTCAATGTCTGAAGTTTATATAAGACCTCACTTACCTATGCACGCCTGGCCTAGTTTTGGAGTTGGAATGATGTTGTTTTGAGTTGGCTTCCATTCGATCACCCCATCTACAAACCACTGTGACATAAAACTGATAGGCATCGGGCTCTGCTTCTGCTAGCAATCCAGGAGTGACTTCCATCGCCAACATTTCTGGCGCCGCTGCCGGGGACGAAGTTGAATATTTTCCCCGGGATTGAATGACAACGATTAACTGATTCTGAAGGTGCATCAGATATCAGAATTATCAAGATTGTTGTTGTGCACCTGGAGACTCCATTGTGACGACTCCGCTGGGGAGAACCTGCTCTATCAATTGTGGCTTTCAGAGGCAGACACACGCGATCTCATCCACAGCTGCCCCTAGCTACACCTGAAACCGATCCGGAGGTGGTTCTCAGAAAAGGAAAGGCCCCTGAAGAAGAAGCTTCCACCACCGAAATAGGTAATCCGCCTTTTCCTCCTGTAAGAACTCCTTTTTCTCCTCCTTAGTTTCTTGATAGACCTCCTTCAGAGGTTTCCCGTTTCCTGAATTTTGGGAGTGTTCCTGCCGAGTTTTCCCCTCCTGGTCTGGGACTAGAGGGAGGAATCCTTGTCACTCCTCTCTCCTTTGAAGTTGTTTATCGGCGAAGACCCGTGAATGCAGAGGATTTTCCCACTCCTGCATGAAGAAAAGCGCCTGCCGACTTGAGTTCGTTAGCCTTCTCCTCAAATCCTCTCTTGTTTCCCACTCCACTTCGGGACTCATTCCCAGTAGCCCCTTCACGAACTCCTTCTCCTTCGAGTTCTCCTCCATCTAATATTCCTATGGCTGGTGCTAATCCACCTCTGAATAGAATGGACGCCATAGTTGCTGCTAGGTACACTCCTTTGATCTTAGCTCATCCCACGAATCCTTTCCCTGCTGGAGATTACTTGAAATATATGCCCAAGTTCACCGGGGAAGGAGACATAACTACAGAAGAACACCTGGCTGCTTTCTACAGTTATGTAGACAACCTGAACATTGGAGATGAAGATGTCTGGATGAGGGTTTTTGTCCAGATCCTGGATGGTGAGGTAAGGAAATGGTTTAGAGGATTAGCTCCCGGATCCATTGTTGGAATTGACGCCCTGGATAACGCTTTCCTGAGGCAGTGGGGAGATAAGAAGGATTTCATGTATTACATGACAGAGTTTGGGTCGTTGAAGAGAAAGGAAGGAGAGTATGTCTCCGACTTCTCTAAGAGATTTAATAAAATGTACAACAGAATCCCTGCTGAGATAAAACCCTCCGAAGCCTCTGCAATGATCACTTACTCCAACGCTTTTGATCCTGATTTTTGCCTACTGCTGAGAGAGAGAAGAGCTGCTACACTGGCCCACATGCCGGATGCAGCTGTGGAGGTAGAATCTAACATATTGGCGGTCAACCGACTCAGAAACACAGGTGACAGAAGTACGTCCAAGAACGGGTCTGAAGCTTCCTCATCCAGTTCCTCTCCCCTGCCCCATCAGACAGATGAGACAGCTAGAGCGATCAAATCGCTTGCTGCCAAGATGGAGAGGTGGGAATTAGAGGGGAATCCCATGTATAGAAATCCCCAGAACATTGATAATAGAGGTTTCAGACGACCTGCTAACAATATGCCTCAGGCTTTCTCGAGGGAACAAAGGGGAAATGACAGAGAAGATCAAAGGGTTCAAACCCCCCTCCAAAACAACCTAGTTGATCATGAGGAAAGAGGGGAGATAGACGAGTTTGGCCCTGAAATCCACTGTATTGAAGAAGCTCCCCCTTTTCCTCATTTGACGAAGTCCGCATATGAAGAATCCATGATGAGTGCTCAAATTCATGAGTTGGGAAAAGAACAAAGGGCCGGTCACACTTCTAACAAATATAATCTCAGATCGAGAAGGAAAGAAGGAGACTTTGACAGCCCAGACCAGCCTCTCATAGCAAAAAAACCTACTAGATCTACAGCATCCGCTACTAAAGATAAAAGAGCTCAGAGCGCTTTACCAGCAGTCAAAGAACACGTCACCGAGGTAAGGGAAGCTCCTAAACCTATCCCCTCCTTCAATTTTGAGCATGAGATTCAGAATATTAGAATTCCTGTACCCCTCTCAGAACTAGTTAAAAACAGAGATTTTAAAAGATCCCTCTCCAAGATGCTACAATCTGAGTCCCCCCATCCCCCCCCTGACTCAGTAAACCTTCAAGATGAGAAGCCAGCCATCATCTTAGGCCCCATTTTAGAAGACATAAATGAATCATCCCCCCCCTTCTACANCATCCCTGAACATACATGATAAAGTGCTGCATAACTGCCTCATGGATTCAGGGGCTTCCCATAACCTTATGCCAAATATAGTCATGGAAGAATTGGGACTGGAGGTGACAAGAACTTATCATGATTTGTATTCCTTCGATTCAAGGAGAGTGCAGTGCCTAGGAGTCATCAAAGACCTGGCGGTTTCCCTGTTTCAGCTACCCATGAAAAGTGTGGTCATGGATATTGTGGTAGCCGACGTCCCCCCTAAATTTGGTATGTTGTTGTCTAGATCATGGATCAAAAAACTGGGAGGGAAACTACAGATGGATCTCACATATGCCACCATTCCGGTCTTCGGAGGGGAATAAAGGAGATTATACAGAGAAGCCCAACTGGCCTATATTGTCAGTGATGAAGCAGACCCTACCAATCACCCCATCTTTGCGCTTGACACTGACTTGGGGTCTAGTTTGCTGCAACTTATCGATGCCCCTGAAAGCTCTTTACTAATCAGAAAACACCCCAGCCCTGGTCATCCTATTTCCCCTCAAGGCTCCCCTGTGTGGAAGATGTTTTTTAACGGAGCTTCTTCTAGCGAAGGCACTGGTGCTGGAGTGGTTTTCATATCACCTTGTCAAGAAGTCGTGTCTCTGTCATACAAGTTGGAATTCGAAGCCACCAACAATGTGGCAGAGTATGAAGCTCTTGTTCTGGGTATGAGGGCCGCAAAGGAAATGGGAATTAAAGAGATAGCAATATTCGGAGATGCTGAGTTGATTATTCAACAGGTATGGAATTCTTATCGTGCCCATAATCCACGGCTTAGGAATTATCAGAATGAAGTATGGGACCTTATTGATAATTTCTTCTTGGCTTTAAACATTTCTTTCATTCCGAGGGGAGAAAATACTTTGGCCGATTCTTTAGCTATCTCAGCTAGTGTGCTCAAATTTCCTCTGCCGCCTATGGTAGAAAATGATGTTGATATAAGATATAGGCCCTCGGTGCCGGACAATGTCAAGCATTGGAAGGTGTTCGAAGATGATTCTGAACTCGAAAGGTTTCTTCAATCAATGGACGAATTTTCTGCGTTGCATATTGACCAAGATCCTGATTTGGAAGGTGACCCTCCTCCTGAGGAGTTGTTAAATAAAATCGCCAATCATCAGATCATTCAGCTGCCCAATAATCACATTCCGAGAGGACTTGTCCCTTTAGAGAGATTGTTTGATGGGAATGATGTGCCAGTAAAGGGCAGGGTCTCAAATGAAAACGCCAAGACAACCGAATGCAACATTGGCACACCGAAGGAGCCCAAGTTTGTCAAATTGTCAAGTAGTTTGACTAGAGAACAGAAGGCCGAGTACACAGACTTTCTCAGAGAGTTCGCCGTTGTGTTTGCATGGACATATGAAGACCTCAAGATGTACGACACATCCGTCATCGAGCACAAGATCCCACTAAAGGAAGAGGCTAAACCATTTAGATAGAAGCTGAGACAGATAAATCCCATGTTGCTACCTATCATGGAGAAAGAAGTGAAGAAATTGTTAGATGCCCAAATTATTGTCCCCTTGAGATATTCTGAATGGGTGGCCAATTTGGTCCCGGTTAGGAAGAAAAGCGGAGAAATCAGGCTTTGTGTCGATTTCAGGAACCTGAACAGAAGCTCAAAGAAAGACAATTACCCCCTAGCTAAGATGGAACATATATTGCAGAGGGTAACCGGTGCATCCAGGATATCCATGATTGATGGGTTTTCTGTCTATAATCAGATATCGGTCATGCCAGAGGACAGGGAGAAGACAACCTTCACCACTCCTTGGGGCACATTCATGTATGCCAAAATGCCATTCGGGCTAATGAATGCAGGAGCAACATTTCAGCGATCCATGGATATAGCCTTCATCGGAGAAAAAGACCAGTTTGTAGTGATCTACCTAGACGACATCAAGGTCTTCTCCAGGTCTGATAAGGAGCACCGTTGCCAGTTAAGGAGAGTTTTCTCAAAGTGCCGGAGATTTGGTCTGTCCCTGAATCCCAAGAAGTCCTTGTTTTCTATGTAAGAAGGGAAGTTATTGGGGCATATAGTATCGGCAGAGGGAGTGAGAATTGATCCTAGCGGGGTGGAGGCGATTCAGGCCTTGTCACTTCCCAGGTCTAAAAAAGAGGTTCAGGCTTTTTTGGGGAAAATTAATTTTCTAAGGAGGTTTGTTCTAAAAATGAAGAAGACTTGAAAAACTTGAATAATTATTGCAAGTGAAATGTTATGTGTTTAAAGCAACAGGATCAATTTGCAACACATAAATTAAGGATTACTTATGCAAAATAAACATAGACAGCAGCATAAACATTGAACATAAACACATGTGCACAACAATTGATAAAGGAGTTCACCCCTCTTATGGGCTACATCTCCTGGTCCAACTTCCAATGGATCATTATTATTAATTGCTCAAAAAGTGCTCAAAAACACGTCTTACAATGCTCAAACTGACAAACCGACTGCTCCAATGGCTTCCCAGCGTCCCAAAACCCCTGTCTGGGCTCTTTCGGCACCTGAAACGGTCGAAAAATGAGAAAGATAGGCCTCCTGGAAGTCTCCTTCTCCAAGCTTGTTGTCTCTGGTTCTACAATTCGCACCCCCTTTGAGTGAACCTGGCTCACACGCTCTTTTAAGCGTAAAAAACCAGCACCGGGCGCAACCGCGCCAACGGTGCAAACCGTAGGATGGTTAAGGCGCCTCCAGCCCCTAACCGCCTCGGCACCTGGGCATATGGCCATGTGACCTCGCGCTGGGCAAAAGGGTGGTTAAACCGTTTGAAACCGTGCAACTTCCGTTGGGACCCCGCGCCAACATTTAAACCACGTTTACATAGCCACGGGTCGTGGTTTCAAACCCCACACCAACACATAATATATATATATATATATATATATATATATATATATATATATATATATATATATATATATATAAAACATTGCAATGCAATGTATTGCAATGCAATCTATTGCAATACAATGTAATACAA